>JAGVSP010004164.1:0-34055 GCA_022494985.1 Micrasema minimum
CATTATGTGGAAAAGGTGATTCTTAAATCAATTCTTTTATTTTTTTGGGGTAACATGCAAAAAACAAATTGGCCGAATGAAAACCATGTCCCGGGAAAATTTTTTTTTTTCTTTCGTGAGCGCAAATTTTTAAAAAATTTTAAAGTGGATGAAATTTAAAACCCCAAAAAAAGTTAAAAAATTGGCATTCATTTCAAAATTTAAAAAATGACGTCCCCCCTTGTATTAAGTGTAGTGTTTGGTTTTCGTTTTAAAACCCCCCGTAGCCGCGTTCCATGGATTTTTATGGAATAAAAAAGTTCTATTGCAAAAAAGTGGCCGCCTTTCAGTCCCCCTAGAACGTTTTAAAAATTATGATTTTGACGTATTTTTTTTTTTTCGTTTTCCCCGTTTCGTTTGAAATTTTTTGGGCGGTTTTTACGGGGGAAAACCGTTAAAAACCCCCTTTTTATGACGCATTCAAATAGATTTGTTTTTGAGGGGCTTTTTTTAAATGTAACAAGTATTTTATATTTTAAATTTTGGTATTGGTTTCATGGCCAGTGGGAACTCATGGCTTAATCTACTTCTACTAAGTAAATATTTGCATGTAAGACATTGATCAATTGGTAGAAGTTAGGAAATTCACCAAAATAAATTACCGACGCTAAGATAAAACAGATCTTTAGATGTTGGACTTTATTTTCTGTAAAATTAATTTAGTTCAGAATATAAAATGCAACAAAGAGTTTTTAAAATAACTCTTTCGGCTCTTTAGGAAATAAGGACTAATTTAATCATTTTGCTACTTAACTAAAACTGCCTTTATTTTATTCTGTATTTTAAAGTTTTTTTTAATAAATATTTCTGGAAAACGTAGAAAGCATATTATGTAACAGAAAATATAAAATATACATTTATGGCGTCGACGAAAAAAAATACCGCCTAAGCGACATACAGTTCAAAATTCACTTTTTAATTAATTTATTTTCAGGCAGGTACTTATTCCTTATAGTCCTTATAAAACTTACACAAGTTTTGTTGAATTCAATAGAGAAAAGAATTCCGCCCACGTCTGTTTATTTAGTTCCTAATATATCCGTTGGCTGGATGGCAAAGAAGGAAACCACCATCAAATTTTGTATGAAATACCGCCAATCTCCCATATACACATGACGCTAGATATCGACGGACGTTCAAAAGAAGGGAGAATATCTAAATGTTTTTTATCTCGCCTTAACAATTCAGTTATTGGCGTTTGGGCGGTATTGTTTCTTCGTCGACGGCGGGAAAAATCCTTCATTTTAGATACCTTTATTTATTTAATTTAATGTGTACATAGAATAGATACACACTTATGGTCCTGGACTGTCAAATGAGCTGAAAGTTAGGTATTGGCAGTCCTGTTACATATGTGTACAATAGGATTACATTTATAAAATATATAAAATATATACATTTTATGTAAAATAAAATACTTGGACTTTAATCAGGCAAGATAATTTACACTAGTATATGATTGTAATTCTATCTCCTAAATTACCTATTTGTCGTAGAAGGGACGGATGTGTTTTAACACATAACATAATATTACAGAATAAACTTCAGGGTTCTACGTACTACGTACTGAGTGTGCTATATAATATTAATATATAAATAATACAAATTGTTTTGTTGAAAGTATGTATACCTATTTCTGCACGTATCTGACACATGAGTCCGTTGTTTAAACCTTTGAGTCTTTAAGTCAATCAAAATTTATTCCCCAGCCGAAACGAAGCAGCAGACGCGACCACGCTTCCTCTTAAATGACACCCATACGAAATGGTACCGAGATGGATAGTACCATTGTAAGTTGATTACTGAAGGCCGGCGGAGGTATTCAGGCCGCCCCGTAGCCCGGGGGCGCTACGAGCCACAACAATCTACCGGCAAATTTCACGACACGAGCAAAAAGAGACAGCTTCACTTCATTGTTTAAATACCCCTGCAAGTACCTGGTACAACTTTTTTGTTTTGCGGATTTTTTCTGATTTTGTTTTTTATCGGTTTTTCATAGCGGTTTCTGAAAAGCAGCGGAGAAATATTTTGCCTTGGGCTTTGGGGCAGGGTGTTAAATTAATGCTTTCAAATTACAAAATTGTGTTCATCTGCGAAATTATTTTTGTTCAAATGCAGTAAGTTTAAAAAACTACGAAGATATATTTATATTCTGCTTGGTTTTTTTAAATTCTAACTTTTTATACCAAATATATTTCCCATGAGTTACATATAACTCATTATGGGCCTCATTTATGATAACATATTCATGACTGAACACACAAAAATATGATGGTATAACGAGGATATTGAAAATCACAAATACACAAGTATGCTAATTATCACTTTCCACATACTGCCTGAGGTAATACTTCTTAAGGCTGTCAGCCACATTATTAGATCCTCTAATACACTCATGAATCCTGTTATATTCTCTAGAAGCCAGGTACAGCAGAGACTTTGGACCAAATTTTGTAGTACGAGAATCAGGTGGATGTAGTTTGTGTCTTTGTCTGTGTTGTAACTGTGAACATCACGGTTATAAGTGTGGGCTACATTACTTATGATTTGAATCTGAGTAAATGCAATTTCGTAATAAGGTATAATGCTAAATGGTAAAATGCCGGTCAGTTTGTAAATTTTTCTAATGTGCATTTCTATTGGAATATTATACATTATATATATATCTTCTTGCCTTGTTTTGGATAACCTGGATTTCCGATATAAGCTTTTTGGTTGCAAAACCACATATGCATGATAAATACACTAAATGTGAGTGAATCATTGCATAGTACACTGCACTTAGTAGTGAGATGAGAAGAGATTCCCAAGATCTATATAGTATACCTGCGACTGATGTGAACTTGAATTTGATGTTTAAGATAGGTGGCTGGTTTTAATATCTATATTAAAAAGATATAAAGTACCGTGGGTTTATGTAATAACTACATAATAATAAAATATGCTTTTTACCTTACAAATGCACTGAAAACAGCTCATGTCCTTGATAGAATCCACTGCTACTTCTTCTCCTTCGTTTTGGCATGGTTCTCTACTGCCAGCTGAAAAGGGAAAAACATTCATTAGGATTCTTTTTTTCCGCCTCATGGTATAGCGGTAGGGTGTTGGCTGCCATGCATAAGGTCGCGGGCTCGATTCTCGATGAGGGTCAATCTGAAATATTTAATTGAATGTGATTTTCACAAATAAAAAAATCATATGTGATACCTAAGACTGATCATCTTTCCTTCATGTGACAAATGATCAAGATTCAGCGCGCTTGCACCAATGCAGTGCCCTATGCACCATTGGGTGTGAGGGATAAAGGAGAGTAGTTGTATTTTTATTCTTTTTAAAAATTATAATTTTCTCCTTTTCAAGGTCCTTAGATAATTTTCCAAACGCGAAAAAAAAAAAATTAAGTTTATCTATACCTCATTAACAACACTTATTTTTGCTATCAGCATTTAGCCTTAAAATTTAGCCTTAAAAAGTAAGATGTTTGTTCACTTTTGCATAGTTTTGTATCATATCCCATATGTTATGGAAGTATCTCAGTGCATTGATTCAACTATCGTGACAATTTCTTCTATGGTAGGTAAAGCGAATACGCCGATCTTGCGTGGTGGATAGCCGTATGTTTGCGGGGCTAACCATTAACCATACTTCCAAAATATACACTTTTCCGACTCTAACCCTTTTCTCGATGTCCATTTCCATACTTCCAAAATATACAAATTCTTCAACCTAATTTAATCTGTCTCCATTTGCTATAATCTTACATACCTACGGGATATAAAAATTTATTATATTTTGTTTATTTTTTGTGAAAATTTTTTGGATTGCAATTTTTTGTATTATTACTCTAATCTAATAAATATGTTTAACTCTCATTTTTGTTACATCTTCTTAAAAAATATACATATTTCTCATTTGCATTGAATAATAGAAGAAATTTTGTTGTACGGCCCAGTAGGAAATCTCATTTCCAAAATCTGGCCCGGCTGCTGAAAATTTTGGCCACCCATGCTTTAAAGGATAGTTAACACCTTGTTTAAAAGCCATCATCAAAATCAAATAGTGATGTGATAAATAGTAAAATTGACGAACGATACTGTTAAAACATTAAAAAATATTATTGATGCATCGTGAAGAGAAATCAAGATTCGTTATTTTTTTTAATACAAAACCATGTTTTTGATTTCAAATTACTAAAGTGTTGGGAAGGAGAGAAAAGAAAAAACGATGTTGAAAAAGATGAACTTTTAGTTAAGTTTACTTTAAGCACTTGATATAACTTATTTCAGATTCTTTATCTAAAAACGAACGTGTTTTGTTTCTGGCCAAAAATGAAAAGTGCATTTCGCTTGAACTCAAATAAGTAGGTACCTACGTACTGAAAAACATTCATACATAACTTGCATGCATATTTACGTGATCTTGAACTAAGGCTTTCGTAACAGCATTCTTTCAACTCGAGTATTTTTGTGCAACAGATTGTATGTTATGCAAAATGGCCGGAGATACGCAAGAATTATAATAATATTGTATGTACATACACGTATAACATTGTTAAGACGATCGGGAGTTACAGTTTAATTGGTAGAATAAAATTTACATGACATGTACATTTCAGTGTATTATTTATATTTTTTAGTTTCATAGAATCATCACTTATATAAAAAATCTGATATTGTATTTTTATTTTTATTTTATTTTATTTACTTTCAACACCTGGGGCTTTTACATTAAAACAATGTTATACCATAAAATATCGAAAAGAAATAATAAACTAATTATTAACTTTGATTAAGTTATTAACGATTGCCTAGACTCCATTGCCTTAAATATATTCAATATATTATAACTTTCCATGGTATTAATTAGTTTTTTATTTATGATTAAATTCAAATATCATTTAGTTATGATATAAACAAGATTTCTAATTAATTGCTTTGTGGAATCCATAATTATTATAAAAATACATAAAAACTCAAATCCGTGGAATTCTTCTTAACTAAGTTTAGAATATGTATGTTCTACGCGTAAAATTATAATAAAACTACCTTTGCTTGAAAAAAATATATATTTCAAACATAGTTTAGAGTATTTGAAATACGGACCAAATTATAACGAAACACATCTATCGGTACTAACATAATACATGTAAACAATTTATTTAGAACATTTTTATTGTTGTGTAATAATTCAACGTAATACTTGTTTTTAAATCCTAATCTCTTTGTTTTTACCCATACAATATATTTTTTTCACTTATGTACAGTCGAAAACTTAACAAAAGTGAAGTCCAGAGGCGGCGCGGGTGGTCTCATTTTGCCCCGAGGAAAAAGTCTAATGTAATGCAGAATAAATCCCAAATCAGTATCATCACTTTCAATGAAGTGATTTAGTCATGGCGGGTGTTCAGAAACGTCTCATTACCATACGTGATGATCACTTTTGACTGACAGAACGTACCAGTTTCTACGTATAAGCACTATGATGATATGATTGAGTGATTGGATGCCAGAACCCGGGTATTAGACATGGTCCGAGAACTATTATTTGGCTTTTGTAGGCGCTGCTTTTAACGCAAATGGCAAATAAAATGCCAAATGGATAAATGATATTATCATGTACAGTTTTCCTAATACGTGTTTTTATTGGTGGACAAGGTTGCCTGAAATGAATATTGCCTACCCCTAGGCGCAAGCTTAACAATCATTACATTGTATTTATTGAATAAAATGTTATGGCAGTATATTCGCTATAAAAATATTTTTTACTGTGTAATAATACGGAAATAAAGTTTATATATGTTATTCAATTAGATTATTCACTTTTATACACAATTTTTTTTAATTTAATTTATTTATTTGTTTTTGCATATACATAAGGTTTAATTTCCCGCTAAACTGCTAAAACAGTTTTTAAGCAGGGATTTGCTCTCTATTACATTATTGGAATATAAAAATTAATGAATATACATATTATACATAATTATAAAATTTGAAAAATGAGGTTCACTAGATATTTTTTAAACACTTCTTTCGTCTTCTTTTTTTTACTAATTGTATCGTCAAATAAATCTTGTTTTATAAAGTCGGTCGCTCATCTATCGATATTTTATTTATTTTTTTATAGACAGCCAACAGACATATGAGTACACTTATTCTAAATATATACAATATTAATTTCTAACCAAAACGTTCAATATAAATTTTTATAAATCATAATTATTACATATAGTAGAAAATCTCTATCTCATAATGAAGAAAATGTCGACAGTTTACGTCTTAACAACAAGATGTGGACCTGACTTCGTAAGGCTGATTATTGATAAAAACTGATGGCCGATTGAGAGAAATTACAGAATTTCCACAAAAGTCCTACTACGCTGGCGCTGTTTATTTCAAGCTAATTTCAGTAGGTGCTTTTATAAATCCTACTCTAAAATAAAAAAAATACGAATTTAATAATAATTCGATTCGATTTTTACAGTATGATACTTAATAACATTTTCATTGCATGACATAAAGTTTTTTTCCGTAAAAGGCATTGAATAATCATACATAAACGCTTAGAACAAAAAATACTTATGAGTTTAAATTAAAAAATTGATGTAAATAAAACATAGCAGCTGTCAATAGATAACTAGAAAACACGCAATAAAACACTAAATCTTGATACACTATATTGATTTTATTATATGTTTTACATTTGTTTAAACATATCCTGAATAATGATTATTATATCTGACCGTTTAATATCGCGTGCATTACGCGCCTTGTTCATTCGCAATAAAATAATTTATCTCTGGGTAATAACTTTTCAAATAATAATATGTACGTATATATTCTCTACTCTAGCATAGGTACATAATATTCATCTCATACGGCTAACTGGCTAACCACATCGGTTCTCTGATCACGTGCTCCTATATACAATAAGGACATTTACATATTGCCATAAATAACACCGTATAGAAGCTTGTTGATTTAATAACATTACAGCATTTCTCAAAAGCTAAATTGCACACATTTTTACATACTGTTTTGGGAAAATTACTATTAGACCAGTCCAATATATATGTTTTGTCTGGAGTAGGTTGCATTAATTGCACTTTGGGGATTAATGTTAGTATATAAACGATTAGTTTTGTTGATTGATTCGGATGCACTTTGTAACACTTCATAATGGCTAATTTTATATTTGCTAAATAACTTTTATTTTTGTTTCATATAATATTTTTCATTATAATTTGATTATTTTAGTAAAAAACTTTACTTTTGTTTGTATATTTTTTTTATACTATTATATTAATTTTTTTTATTTTTATAATTTGCATTATATTCTATTTTAAATAAAATTTTAAAAATTGTGTAAATTGAAAAATGGGAAAAAAAAAAAAAGAAATTTATAAATATATACATATACACATACACAATATAAATTACATATATTAATAAAGTAGAAATGATAATATTTAAGAATTATTTTGAAAAATGGTTGATAACACCTGATTTAGTTTGAAGTTCAAGTGTTGTATATGGTATTTGTATCTTGCAACATAATGTTTTTTTTTCCTTTATATAATTTGTATAAACTTCTATCCTCTATATTTCACTGTTGTTATTTTAGTGAATTCTGTAAAAGGCATTGCGCCGTCTATAATAAATAAATAGATAAAATAAATATTTACATTTATGAATAAAATAAAACGATGTTATGTGTTACTATTGGTTTATTCTATATAATGTCTCTTTCACCAGGTCTATGGGAGAAATTTACTCCCGAAACCAGGTAGTGTAGGTAAATTCTATTTAAAAAAAATAAATCCGTTACTATTGGCTTATTCTTGAGAAACAGATTTTACTCAGAACTCGTTTAAAAGCTTGAGTAAATTTAATGTCAGTTTAAAGTAAGAAAAATCAGTTTTTAATAAATTTCTATTAGAATAAATTAATTATATTGAGCTGTGCAGACATTATTCTCAAATGCCTACCCAGTAATTCGGCATTATTAAGACAAATCAATATAATGTAATCAACTTAATTTGAAAGGTATGGATTCTAGTTTTGTAATACTCAACAGAACCTTAGCAAAGTAACTGACAGAAGTATTAATTAATGACAAATTATTGCATTGAATCATGTATTGATCGCACTTGAGTTCTCTATAATCATAGAAATACGCAACGGTTTCTCGTATCGAAGAAAACTTAATCACACGATATTTGCTTTTTACTTGTCGAATCTGGATAGAATATTACAAGTAGATAGGTAGGTAGGTACTATTGGTTTACAAAACCTAAATTTCTCTTGCGGTCATTTTATGTTTTCTGCTGGACAAAGTTTTTATAAACGGCAATGCCTTCCACAATGGCGTATTATTAATGTGTTCTACAAAAAAATCTAAATTTGTAATTTTTTTGTGTATTCCAATACGCAACAATTATTGCTTACTACCGTTGTATTTAATATATTTAAATTTTTTTTGGTATGAAGCACACAATACGTATAACTAGGGTACGCCTAGGAAAGTTGGTCATAGTTTCGTTAGGGTTAAATATCTTTAACCCCATTACTAATTAAAGACGCATTTTTATTTACGCAAATTTATATTTAATCAATTATATTGTATCATTTTGTCACAAGATGCCATAATACGGTGCCATAAAATGAGGTGTATATAAGCGATGGCCATACTTTTTATAACAGCGTTTTGTTTTCCTATTCCTTATGACTCTCCACATAAACTGATGATGAAAGTTAAAAAATATAGTGTTTATGAGTGAACATATTTATTTTATTACAATTTTTATCTAAAATCACTGATTCGTTGATATTTTTTTTTATAGGTGTTTCCTGTACGAGTCTTAATGGTTGATCTGGTCAGATCCTCAGTCCTGAACGGCAAATAATTAGAATTTAAACCATATATAAAACAATAAATATGAGTACATTTGACAACAGTAACGTTTTTTTTTTATACAAAATTTATATTAAATTTTAACTTCATCGTAGAGCCGGTATTGTGACACAATTTCGGATGGTACACAAGTACTAGTAGGTTTGTGTGTCAGCTATAAAGTAATCATTGCCTACGTAAAGAAAAAAAGCAATTTTTGACAGCCATAAAATAGGGAAGATGGCTTTATTAAATGAAGTATCAAAACTTTTTAGGGCTTTTTTTTATCTTTCAGAGCGCTAAACTTTTTTGCTGAAATCGCTGCAGATACTAAATGATTTTACTGCACAAGCATCGCAAAAGCCCGTAAAAAACAAAAGCTATTTCAAAGGTCATATTGTCTACAAGAAACGATTTGTAAAATGTGTTTGTGAAAAAAACAAAAGAAATATTTGTCCTTTCGATATGGTTTGATTAATGCGATGTATTTATTGTCTGACAACTGGGAAGGACATCGCAGAAGTAAATATGGCTTCAGATCTGGTCGTTACGATAACAAAGCAAAGTTTTACTTGACCACTATCCATTATAATGCAACAAATTTAATGATGACCGATATCCATATTTTATTTGCTATCGCGGTACTCGGAAAGGATTCTGACATTAATGTCACATCTGTAAAAGCTTTCTGAGATAAGAAAAGAGTAACGAGTTACCCCCAGTGCCTAAGTCGCCCTTGTTTCATTCCTTGTAAATAAAACCAATACGTTTCTTAAAGATTCTCCATACAAACTATCATGCATAGTTTAGACAAAGGTTGTGAAACCGCGTTAAATAATATTAAGAATTCTATAAAAACTGTGAATTCATGTCGTATTTAGGTTACAAGCGATAACTCGAGTTATTTCTCCTCTATTTTACGTCCTAAGTCTTGAAAATTTGTAATAACTCATAAATAATATTATATAAATAAAACTTTATAACTCTTGCATCACACCTGTTCTCCTCTATGGCTGCGTGGCACCCAACCAGGGCCCAAGACAGCAGACTTCTGAGTTTTGAGAATAGGTGTCTTAGAAGAATTTTAGGTGTGCGGTGGTTTGACTTTCTAAGGAACACAGAGGTGAGGCAACAGACACAGCAACCCTCGGTATCTACTGTCATCTGGCGAAGGCGTTTCGGCTGGCTAGGCCATATACTACGTATGCCCCTCGAGAGCATTAACCATGCTTGCCTATTTTACAAGGCATCAGGTTCTCGGCGTCCTGGTCGTCCACTGTAGACAATTCGTCGGCAGTTTGCGTCAGAGCTGCGGGACGTGGACTTGACTTGGGAGGATGCACGGGAGCTGGCAGCCGATCGCTTGGCCTGGAGGCAGTTTGTGGATTCCATATGCTCAACATAGGGAGCGGATGGTATGATGTTGATGAATTATAAAAAAAAACTATAAATGAATATCATAGATAAAGTTTGCACAATTTCTAACTTTTAAATCGTCGAAATAACCAATGCAAATAACTAGAAACTGTAAATTTTAGAAACATAATGTATTTATGTATTTGCGCTGTAAAAATTCGACGTAACGTGTTTACTACTACGTTAATAAATTTAGTACGTTGCGTATCTGCAATTAAAATATAATTAAAGCTATGTTTCCTGTTTTTTGCCCTATAATTACGTACTGTTAATGATAAAACTTGGCTTATACACATGTATAATGAAACTGTTTACGATGTAATAAATACTGCATTTTCCTAATATATTTCACTCAAATCACAACATTCAGTGAAATGCGACTGAAGCAATCTAATAACTGTATATTGCAATAAGCATTATAATAAATGTTCAGCGGGTTTATGAATCGGCAGAAGTTAGTTGCCTTGAATCTAGACATCAATTTCGTAATTATTTGAAAGGGAACCTAATGAGATAACACATAAACAAGTATAGTTTATCATTTGTATATTAAAACTAGAATACTGGGATTCCCAGCATTCAATTTATACATTTAAGTGGCATAAGGATATGTCGCAGAATAAATTTGAAGAATTTTTCTATTTAAATTAAATTAAGAAATCGAATAAAAATTAAGAAAATTACATAAATAATACCGAAATTACATAAATAATACCGAATTTGGTACAAACTCAAATTCCCAATAATGAATTTATTATTTTTTAAAGTTTTTAAATTATATTCTTATTTTGCGGAATATTTCTCTTAAGCCGTATCTTCTTTAGATATCGCAAAATTTATTGAAATTTTGAAATGAAAAAACAAGGTAAAGTCTACACCATAACACAAAGATTTACTCTTAGAGCAAAATATAATCAATAAATTAAAAAATACAATACTGCCGTCCGATCACTAAAAGGCTACTAACTGCAGAATCCATTATTTTGTCTATAAGAAAAAGGGTGAAAAATGTTACCTCTACAAGCTGTAACGACTTACGATTTTTTTATTAGATGTAAAGGCCCGTTAGCTAGGTAAAAAAACCGCAAAAGTTCAATTTTAAAGTTTTAGTTTAGAAGGTTGCATAAATCCTTTATTTCGAATAACGAATAGAATATTTTGTTAATAGTGATATTCCAGCAAATATTAAAATAAATATATATTTTGAGTCAAGCGAGTAATATGAATATAAATGAGCCATCTCTGGATTCCTGCTAAACGAATAGCCAATGATGAACACAAGTTGATTCATGGTATTATGGCATAATGTTGGCACTTAATTGGCCATTAACGTTGCTCCCGTTAAACTTTATTCTAAATGAACATGTGAACTGCGAACACACTGGAACTGGTGATGACTGTTGATTCATCGCGACACAGATCATGATTCCCGATACAGCTGATTCCCTACTAAGGCGAACTGTATTATTCTGACGTTAGGGCAAGTTTTCACCGAGAATGGTGTAACCAAGAAGATTCATGGTGCGAACTCAGAATCTGAACACACTAGAACTTGTATTGACTGTCGATTCATCATGATTCCCGATACAGCTGATTCCCTACTAAGGCGAACTGTATTATTCTGACGTTAGGGCAAGTTTTCACCGAGAATGGTGTAACCAAGAAGATTCATGGTGTGAACTCAGAATCTGAACACACTAGAACTTGTATTGACTGTCGATTCATCATGATTCCCGATACAGCTGATTCCCTACTAAGGCGAACTGTATTATTCTGACGTTAGGGCAAGTTTTCACCGAGAATGGTGTAACCAAGAAGATTCATGTGTGAACTCAGAATCTGAACACACTAGAACATGTATTGACTGTCGATTCATCATGATTCCCGATACAGCTGATTCCCTACTAAGGCGAACTGTATTATTCTGACGTTAGGGCAAGTTTTCACCGAGAATGGTGTAACCAAGAAGATTCATGTGTGAACTCAGAATCTGAACACACTAGAACATGTATTGACTGTCGATTCATCATGATTCCCGATACAGCTGATTTCCCTACTAAGGCGAACTGTATTATTCTGACGTTAGGGCAAGTTTTCACCGAGAATGGTGTAACCAAGAAGATTCATGGTGAACTCAGAATCTGAACACACTAGAACATGTATTGACTGTCGATTCATCATGATTCCCGATACAGCTGATTCCCTACTAAGGCGAACTGTATTATTCTGACGTTAGGGCAAGTTTTCACCGAGAATGGTGTAACCAAGAAGATTCATGTGTGAACTCAGAATCTGAACACACTAGAACATGTATTGACTGTCGATTCATCATGATTCCCGATACAGCTGATTCCCTACTAAGGCGAACTTTATAATTCTGACGTTGGGGCAAGTTTTCACCGTGAATGGTGTAACCAAGAAGATTCATAATGTGAACTCAGAATCTGAACACACCACAACTTGTATTGACTGTCGATTCATCATGATTCCCGATACAGCTGATTCCCTACTAAGGCAAACTGTATTATTCTGACGTTAGGGTAAGTTTTCATCGAGAATGGTGTAACCAAGAAGATTCATGGTGTGAACTCAGAATCTGAACACACTAGAACTTGTATTGTCGATTCATTATGATTTCCGATACACCTTATTTTTAAAGCATTTCGAAAGAAGACTTATTAAGTAGCATCGTTTATAGAATGGATTACTGGTAAAGAAAAAAATCAGGATTATTTAATCCGGATTGGCTAATAAATAATCTTACTTGTAAACATGCTTTTAACTCTATCCTGGCGCTAGCCATGACAATTAATATGCATTGCAAGTATGTAAACTGAAACCTCATCACGGACAAACGAAAAACTAATGCAAACAATACTTCTAGGTAAAAATAACGCTAACCTAAAAACATATTTCTCGTCTCTGTTGAGATTTCAATTGTAAACACATATTGTTTACTCTTCTCATACGCGTAAAACGCTTAGTAACGAAAAAACAATGCCACCAAAAAACGAGAAGCTGTCGAAAGAGAGTAGTATATAAAAAAAAAAAAATTTTTTTTTTAAATAATGAGAATAATATAAATAGTAATTTTATATTGGTGTTTATGTAAAAACAACTGCATGTGAACATCGATGAAAAATAAAAAGTTTATTACAAAGAGTTTTTAAATTTGTGATTAAATCCCATATTGAGTTCAATTTTACTGATACTTGGATTTAACCCAAAAGGCTACAATGTTTTTATCCCGCAATCAGAATAAGGTAGCTGGATAGCGTCTTTTCCATGTACACAAAAGTGCGACATTGCGTTGTTTTTTTAAGTCTATTTGTGGTTTCTGAGTACCTGTTAGAATGATTCATTGTGTTGAGAGCTTTCATGGAATTACCGACGTACGTTAGTTCATGAGTCAGGATTATTTTAATGTATCATCGGAATACTCTATTTTGTTTTTAAAAGCGTCTAATTTTTATTTATGTGGTTCCAGGCAAGGCTTAATCCTTGAACTTTTATAACAGAAAAGTAATAGAACTTGAGATTAAATAATAACTATTTTTTATTTGAACACCGTGAGTATTAACTTAATTTAACGAAATTAAATTAAAATGTTACAATTGACATCTCAAAAGAGACGAGAAGTTCGGAAAAGAATATGGATATCTAGGTGTTTACGTGACATTGGATGGGCTAAAAGGCCACTTGATGTACCTATTTAATTGTATACCCTAATTCATCAATATAAAATTTTAATTAAATTTACGACTACTTGCCCTTTGTTTTGTTCATAATATTTTTGGTTCAACGTCTATCGCTTACTTGATTTAAATTCGTATATAAATTAATAAGAAACAATTTTAATGTATCTATTACGTTGAAAATACTATAATTAATTCATGGAGTAGGTACTGTCTTGGTTTACTGTATACCACATTGAATTTGATTATTTTATTAATTTAAAAGCAAGCAAGATCTTGACGCTATCAATATTAAGAATGATTGATAATGACCAAATTCCTACGTACTTTATTTATAATATAAAGTAAGTACGTAGCTTCTTAAATGTTGTACATACATACATAATTGTAAGTGAAAACATAATGAATATTGAATGTATTTCCATGTATTTTGGAACACAGGCTACGCATTTTTGATAGACAGGTTATCAATTACCCTCCAGCAATTATCACTGAAAACAATTCACGTATCTACCTGGTGTGGCTGTTGCTAAATACTGGTATTCCCATGACACCTGGCAACTTGTATAAGAAATTTTAAAACCCAAAGATTTATAATGTCAAAAAAACTGCTTAAACGGATGTTCATTATATTATGTTGATATGTACAATTGTACATAAGATGTATCTACATTAAGTTGAATTATGATACATCATTAAAAAAATTGTAGGGTTATTACTATCGATTAAACTTTAAATCATAAAGATGTTAGGTATCTGTATTCCCTTTTCTAAACTGTCATATCTTGATGTTTTGAAAAGTGAAAACAGATATCTTAAGTTATAATATAAGTGGAAAATAAAGGGCCTGTATTATAAAGTATAATAATCTAGTAAATTTGCAGTAACTTCGTAAAATATTGCTATTACCATGAAGAAGTTAGATATCTGTATTCCATTTTCTAAACTGTCCTGTGTTGACACAAATATCTGAAGGCATGGTATTGATGTTGATGTTGATACGTCAATAATAAAAGGAATAATATAAATAAAATATAAGGTACGGAAAATAAAGGGCCTGCATTATAAAGTATAATGTAATATGTTTACTGTAACCGTTGCAGAGTATTGGCGATCCCGAGTAGTCGTAGTATGGTGGCCCGGCGCGGCGCGGCCGGGAGCCTGTAGGCAGGTGGCAGCGGAATGCAAACAGGTTATCGTACTCGCCCACAGATTATCAGCGAGAGGTGTTTATATTGTAGCGAGCATGGTCGCTTGCGGTTTTTGTCAAATAATAATAGTGCCCACATGACTGCATACAGCACACACCTGGGGCCCCATGCTGGACTGAAAGTCGCATGCGACACTCCGGAATGGCGAGTGATTTTGTACCGTAGATCACTAGCCATTCCGAAGTGTCGTATGCGACTTTTAGTCCAGCATAGGGTCCCTGGATCTAACTACTATCTTGACGCATCCCCGGCAGGATGGTGTTTGGAAATACTGTTCCGAAATATTTTATTATTGATTATTGTCCGCCTTGTTGTGTAGAAGTTAGCGTGCTGAGCAACCGTGCACGAGGTGGCGGGTTCTATTTCCGAACATTTTATGCATTTCGTATTAATTTGAATGTGTTTTTCGTAAAAAAATTTTCATATGTGATAAACGTAAGACTGATCATCTGGCATTCACATAAAACATACAGTGCCTTATGCACAATTGGATGCGGAAAAGGGTAAGTATGTGATTGGCCGGTGAAAAATCTGAAATTTAGAATCAATAAATAAATTTAAAACACGCAAATAAAAATATATTGTAATAATTTTACGTGTATAAGAAAATATTCAACTATTCGAAAGTATTCAATAAGTGCTAATATGGTGGTTTGACTTTGTAAGGAACGCAGAGGTGAGGCAACGGACACAGCAACCCTTGGTATCTACTGTCATCCGGCGAAGGCGTTTCGGCTGGCTAGCCATATACTACGTATGCCTCCCGAGAACCCTAACCATGCTTGCCTATTTTACAAGGCATCAGGTTCTCGGCGTCCCGGTCGTCCACTGTTGATTCGTCGGCAGTTTGCGTCAGAGCTGCGGGACGTGGACTTGACTTGGGAGGATGCGCGAGAGCTGGCGAGCCATTTAAAATTCGCAAGATCGCTTGGCCTGGAGGCAGTTTGTGGATTCCATATGCTCCACATAGGGAGCGGATATGGTAAAATAATGAATGAATGAGTAATATGATGAAACAGTTAAAGGGAACCTGCTACGCATCTAAGCCTTTCTGTTATAATGTTTGACCACATACAAATAGTAAATATTAAATGTTAGAGACTAATGTATTATGATTATATATTATTTAGTCACAAGAATATAATAATATTACATTGTGTTGAATACTTAAGGTACAGTAAATACCTAGTCGAGTACAGCTGCAATTGCAGGTGTTAGGTAGGTAGGTACCTACTAGAGATCTGTGCACAATGCACAATTCTCACAGTCAATGCATTTGATAACTACGTAATATATAGTCCATAATAATGTGAAATCTTCGTGAGAATTGTTAGATTATAGGAATTCAATGTTGACGTTTCTTTTACAGTTAGGTCTCCCACTAACATGGCCCAAGTATCCAAGCCCTTTAATAGAAATATATCTTCTTATAAGACTGTATCCATCTCCATCTCCAATATTGGCATATTGGCGGCCAAATCATCGGGGGTCGTTCAAATGTTTGCGTTCATTTGGCTCACATGGCGACGCTGGAAGTATAATAAAACGATGAAATCGTACGTTTTTGGTCAATTTTGAATTAATTTAAGAATTTCCATTTTCAATTTTGAAAATTATGTGTATTTTTAAAATTTTTTGGAACTTTTGAATGTGAAGTAAAATAATAATAAGACAATAACTAATTGACTAATAAAATGTGCCCAATTTGTCACAAACGCAGGATGTACCTAAGCTAAAAATATCGAAAACATTTTTTTGCGGTTTTTAAATTTAATTTAATAATTCTGCGCATTTTGTACAAGAATATTAAAACCTTGAATTTTTAACCTTGTTTCTTTATTACGCACTTTCGAAAATCTATTTAATTACTCACTATATATTATATACTATTTGAATCGTCACATGACTAATATCAAAATTATAACATAGGTACCTACTTACACTAGTCTAAACTTGGATAATAAACTGTGTGTCCATATCTTAATAACGTTATGAGTAAACCTGAGGCTTGATAGAATAATACCATACATGGGTACGTGCTTAGGATTACTAGTACCTCCATATTATTTTAACATGACAATTGAATAGGGTGATTCATTACCTGATTCACGTTTTAACATTATTCAATTATTAAGATTTTATTCATGAATACTAATGGGTATAATACAATAAAGCTCGTGCACTGTTCCAAAAGCTTCAACCAAGAGCTTTTATAATTTGTTCGACAAACATTTTGTTGATTTTCAAAATTATTTTCAGTTGTATTAAATCGATACAATTATATGTAGGAGTAATAGTTTGTTAGTTAATCATTTTCTCCCACATATTTTGTTTGTTTTTGGCCTTTGATATGATTACTTAACCCTGTATACTTAATAAATATTTCGCTGTTGAGTTCCCTAATAAAAATATAAAATAATACTCAATTCTTAAAATTTTATAATACTGTGCGCTAAGATAAAAGATTATAAGTCAAAAATCGAAACGGCTATTAACGAGTATTGTTAAAAAATATGAAATAATGGCCCAATTTTACTTAATTTCTTGAATAAAATATTAAATTAATTACTTTGATTGACTAACATTGTCTTTCCGTATTAGAAATGTGCTTCATATTTAATTTGTTATGTCAGGAATTTTAAAGATGTCTGTCAATTTTCCGTCCTATAAACCGAGATCTTTTTAACCGAACAGACATTGAAAATACCAGACTGTCCATGTCCGATCGAAAACCGTGCATCTGGGAATTCAAATAGGGCAAAATCATGTTTTCTTTATTTTACAAATATTCAAATTGATTAGTCGTACAATATTTTTTCTGTAAAAAAATATATTAATTTTTATCTTCAATTTTAGTAGGTTCAAAATTATTTTGAAGTTTTCAATTTAAAATTTCCGCGAAAATACTGGTCCGCGTTGGCCACGCCCCTTTTACGTCACTATTCATGTAGCCCTTGACGTTTACTATAAAACTAAAAATGTGAAACATAGAAGCGAGACTGAATTATGACGTCACGGCGGCCACGACAAAAAAAATATTCGAAAATTATGAATAAAAACATTGTTTTACAACATCCATATTAATCTTAATATTAATATTAATATTTCTAAATCAATTTTACATATTTTCATCGGTTTTCGTAATACGTGATATTTCCCTATTGTATCTCGTAGTAAAATTGATTATATTATAGTTTATTTATGATTTATTATTCTCATATTATGTATAAGTCATATTTTAGTAATTTTAATCTTGTAAATAATGCAATGTACTGTTAAAGCTTTGTCTTTCCACCAATACTCGGTACAACAAAAATTATCACTAAATAATTAAGGGTTGGTTGTAAGATATTGCTAAAAAGCAATAAGCCCGCCCTTGTACTCTTGCTATGTAATTGTACATGAAGTTTTAAATAAATGAATACATTATTGTACCGATGCAAGTTAGCAAACCTTTTATCTAGCGTTTACAACAGGGAAGCTATTTATAGAAACAGACGAGTTACGTAAAACGGGATCGTTTTTCCCCTATTAATAATCATAATCACTCTGGTGTTCAACATCAAAGGTCACTGATATAACTTACAAACCGTAAATGACCACTTATATATTCAGTACCATAAGACAAGCGCCACGTTTATAAGAAATAGACTAAACGACTTGGCTAGTTTAATTATCTCAATTAAATAATTAACTTCGTTTAATCATTTAGTGATTTATTGTCCAGTTGAAGCGATAAAAACTAAATTTATGTCAAACTAAATATAACATCAATGTCCGCTCAAGCATTTTCATAGAAAACTCAATAAATTTAATGCTATTTCTGCGGAATATTGTTCTCAAGACTGATTAAATAAGTTGTTTAAAATTGTACTTTTAATGTCTAAGGTATTAAAAAATATTGAAACAATTTTCTAAAAAAAAATAAAAATCAAATAAATTTGGGATATTACTTGTAATAAAACGTGGACAAGTTTGGCTGATCTGGATAAACTGAAAGGGATTGTTGTGGAATATTATCCAAAAGAAAGCTTTTCATGAGCTTATGGGCCATCTAAGCCATAATGACATTTATTACATTTTCATTTTAAAATACGATTTTGTATAACTACTGAAAATATGAATCAAAATAAGAAGTAAATACGAGTAAGATCGTTCGACGAAGTCCACAAATTTGCCAACAGAACGGGTCACCCTAAAAAGATCATATTGTAGTAATGTTTTCCAGTATATTTTCCTTACATTGTTTAAACTTTTAGGCTGTCGACAATATCACAATAAAAAAAATTATGCCAGTTATTTATACATGTAAATTTTAACTTAAACTCCAAACGCTTAATGCGATAAAAATAAACACCTAGATTTTGTATTCATAATTATTATTCTACCGACCTATCATTATTTTAGCCTCCCGATTCTTGGTGATCTTAGTTTTTTAGGCATACTACACATACACAGGGTTTTTTAAAGCAACTTTGTTTAGAACTGGTTAAACACGATTAATTATTAATCCTTGTTTTTACTTTATAAAAAGGACTATTCGAAGGAACAATGGCTCGTGTATATATAATAATAGCCCCATAATAATCAGAAACCTATTTTTATTTTATCTTGTAGTAGGTACCTACACAATTGTTTATTTTCAAATCGTATATAGTTATTTTAAAAATTACGTTACTAAAAATAAACATAAACATAAAAGCAACCAAAATATTTATTTTCAATAAATTAGTTACCCTTGCAAAAACGTTCTTTTTAATTAAATCAATGGTCTTATATCTACTCCATACAAAATGTTTAATTTTTCATAGAACGGAGGCTAAATATTGTTAATGGTGTGCATTTGTGTTTTTTTTTCCATGAAATCTTTTTATATTACAACATTACAATTATGAACCTAGTAAAACGATTACAAATGAGATTATACAATGATGTCATAAATGGATAGTGAAAAACTAATTAATGTTTGAGGAAAATTTTTGATAAACGAGAGTGAAAATTAAAATGTTCATGAAGAGTACTCGTATTTAGTTTATATTTTCCCTTGATCAATTTAAATAGGTAACTAGGTATGTAGAATCTATATTATAATCACTTCTAAAGTCATCAAAATCCATATTCTTTCTCATTGTTGGGACTACAGTAATAGAAATAAAACACAATTACGCTTAAGTGACAGTCACGTGACTTTAGATAGTTGGAACAATGATTTAGCAATGCAGTTTGCAGTGTGTAAACCTCCAAATTATGCGGCTAAGTACGTGATCTAATACAGTATGCGCCTTGAGAAAATTCAGGAATGTCTAATATGTAGATAAGAGACAAAGCGCCTAAGGAATTAACATAAACACTGATGTGGCATTAACCACCTGTGAAGTAGAAGCTACAAACTGTGATTTGCTGATATATTCAAGAATATTTACTGGATAAATTTGTCTTTAGTTTACCCTAAAATCGCAAATATTGTACCTATCAGAGATTTACGTTGTATGTACTATATTTGACAACTCATAATTTTTTTTTAAATATGCCTACAAAAATCATCAATTTTTAACTGTAATAATTACTTGGGTATGTACATTATATATTTTTAAAGGTGGTCCATGGGCTGGAATCGCGGAATCTGGTTTAGAATCTCAAGGTTCAAACACTACGCGCCATCACATGTTTCCTACTTTCTGGTTCAAATCATTTCCGGATATTTGAAAGTAGCTCGTAAATTAGGGTATCTATGCATATCACTGCAAATGTATGTATTTTTTTAATTTGTAGAAATCAAATGAATAAAATAATAATAAAAAGGATATAGTATTATTATATTGTAATACCAATGTAAAATAACCAGTATTTGACGTAAAAATAACAGTTGCAATAATATTTCATATGAACTTCCCAGGAATCTCGCGCCTCGAAAGATGGCAAATAAGGAAAACTAATAAAATTCTTGTAATATTTCACAAACAACAAGTCTAAACTAGCGCTGAGGCGCTAAATATTTTGAGAAAAGTACTGAAACAAATCACTTAACTAACTGCGGGAGGCTGTCTGACCAAATTACCATAGAGTTAGCTATTGGGGGATAAATCAGCTTTATTATGACTTTATCAGTGCTTCCCACAAATATTAAACATAATTCCCCGCTGTAAAACGGAATATTATCTACTATTTATTAAGAATTTATTAATTTGCCGTTAAGAAAGGAGTCTAGGCTTAAATTCTGTAAAGATTTCCAATATTTTTTTTATTTATTAATAAAAATAACATAACATTTTTCAATCCAATGCTCCCGAGGAGTTTTTACAAAAAACTCATTTAGGGACAAAAAAAAAACACATCGACGCCTCCTACGTATAATATCGTAGCCCACAAAATGCGATTTTACAGGAGGAGCATTTGAAAATATATTTTCGTTCGTATGCATTGGTTGGAGATACGACCCAAATACGCCCCAAAAAAGCCCTTATTATTGGCAAGATATTTTTTTTTTGTTTTGGTAGAATTAAAGATATAGTTAAATTCAGACGAAATCCACCAAAAACTCGAAATCGACGATTTGTGGGTTACGATATTATACGTAGGAGGCGTCGACATATTCATTTTATTCTTATACGCACTGTCATAGCTTAGATCACAAAATAAACACAATATATACAAAAAACAGAACCAATCCAATGAAAACATAAAACCCAAAGAAACAATTGAGTGAATTATTACAGTAACAGCAAAACCATATGTTATATCGATGCAAGTAAAAAAGGTATCATTCAAAATACTTATTAAAATAATATTTCTTGAAATCAGAGGTCCTGTTTCGATAGTTAGATAAAGGGATCTTAAACATGTCAGGTAACAAATTAAATTCGGAAAATGCTATGTATTTTAGAGATCTTGTACCGAATTTAGTTGTATTTGCAGGTTCTAAATGTATTTTGTTGCGTGAACGGGTGTTGTGCTGATGAACGTCTCTATTAAAGTGGTCTCGATGTTTGTGTGCATTGAATCAAAAATTGTACGTAATATTGTATACAAAATTTCGTATGTAGGAAGCATGTGAAAGGGCATGATTTTTGTCTCAAAGTATAAATCTTTTATATGTGTATCGTACTAATTAATTATCTTTTAATTACAGTTATTTATTTTATTAGGAGAACGAGAACGGGAACGAGATGCAAATCTATACACAGGATTGAGACATTGAGACTACGAAGAAGAAGAAGAAGAAAGTACGCTATTAACTATTATCCATAATAACTTTTATTTTATCATTTGAGGATATCATAGAATCCTTTAAATTTTTGCATCCTAGCCATACGTATACATTTTAAAGTTTCTAGTAGAGTTAATATTTCTCAGACATTTTATTATGGTTCATGAAAGGGAAAATTTTTTACAGTCGAGTAAATATAAGGTTTAAGATTGCATTAAAAACACTTCAGCAAATTGGTTTTTATGTGTCATTTTTCGTGGTTTTGTATTTTTATTATGTTTAATCCTGACAAATATCTAAAATTTTACGCTAAACAAAAAATTATCTTATGGTGCACTGCACTCAATGTACCAATGCAGTGCCCTATGCACCATTGGGTGCGGATAAGGGAAAGTGGTAGTAGAAGAAGTATTTATTTATTTATTTTTAGGAATTGAGCGGTGGATGCTAAATTTTATTTATTTCATAATAACCTGCCCCTATTTGGAGCAACTGTCCCCAAGTCAAATAATCGGCCGCCAGTTCCCGTGCATCCTCCCAAATCAGATCAACGTCCCGTAGTTCCAACATAAACTGCCGACGCGCGACTGATTGTCAACAGTGACATAGTAAAATATATGTTAATATCAGGATAAATGTTGGCATAGTAAAATGTTTTATTATAACCACATCATGACGCTAATATCTATTGATTGATATGGCATTTATTTTGTAGAACTCCATGATATTTTATGTTTAAATCAAAAAACGATTTTTTTGGTTCTACGTGATTTTATTAAGTTAGTGACAATTGTTTCGCCTTGTAAGGGCATTATCAAACTGTTTGATAATGTTTGATAATGCCCTTACAAGGCGAAACAATTGTCACTAACTTAATAAAATCACGTAGAACCAAAAAAATCGTTTTTTGATTTTAACATAAAAAAAAATAAAAAAATAAAAAAAAACGCTAATATCTTTTCGTGACGTCACATTAAGGACTCTCCCCTTAAGGAAAACGTTGGATTTCAGCTAGTTTAGTATTATTTATTCTGCCCCGCGGTCCCTCGCCCAGCCAGACTGACGCCACTGTACAAGTATTTGTACATAGCACTGTACATGTGTACATAGCACTGTACATGTGTACATAGCACTGTACATTGTGTACATAGCACTGTACATGTGTACATAGCACTGTACATGTGTACATAGCACTGTACAATGTGTACATGTGTACATAGCACTGTACATGTGTACATAGCACTGTACATGTGTACATAGCACTGTACATGTGTACACATAGCACTGTACATGTGTACATAGCACTGTACATGTGTACATAGCACTGTACATGTGTACTTGTGTACACATAGCACTGTACATGTGTACATAGCACTGTACATGTGTACATAGCACTGTACATGTGTACATAGCACTGTACATGTGTACATAGCACTGTACATGTGTACATAGCACTGTACATGTGTACATAGCACTGTACATGTGTACATAGCACTGTACATGTGTACATAGCACTGTACATGTGTACATAGCACTGTACATGTGTACATAGCACTGTACATGTGTACATAGCACTGTACATTGTGTACATAGCACTGTACATGTGTACATACACCTAACGACATACATTAATGTTTCATACATTATATATTCACAATCTACACGCTGGTACACCAGATTTACGTAAGGGGGGAGTAACCAAACGTGTGAAGTACGTCACACTGCTTATTATACACCGTGTAACAAAACTCGATGTACAAGCGGGAAACCAGTGAATTTACAACATATTTGTAGTCGATTTTGTTCTTTTTTTAAAATTTATTTGACCCATAAGTTTTCGAGAAAAATTGAAAATTGTTTTTTTTTAAATAAACTTTTACAATTTGTTTGTCAAAATAATACTATCCATAAAGAAAACCAAATCAAAACCAGCGTTTAAATAAGAATTAGTGCAATTTTTCTTAATCTGAGTTACTTATGAGAACAAAAAAAAAGTTTTTTTTCAAGCTCAGATTTAAAAGTCATATTACACAATCGACTCCAAATGCGATGTAGATTCATCAATTTCCGGGTTGTACTTGGTACGATTTTTGTTTCTTGATGTACATATTTTTAAAACGTTTCGCAGAAAAATGAAAAATTATATCGAATTAAATTTTCCATTAAAAATATTACTACTAGCACTGAATCACCAACGTTTCTATATGTGGATAAATATATCACTGTTGTGACGCGTATATGACGATAATTATTAAAATATCTTTGATGCCGATTGCCGGTGTTACGCCCTAATCGTATTTTTAAAGAGCTTTACGCAAGCCTATATCACTACACTTGTGAAATTTCTCGCGTCCTCAAGTCCTTTGAAAAGTTGACTAAAAATATAACTATCGAATAATTGAAATCCGACTTATTGTTATTTTAAGCTTAGAAATCTTAATGAAATAAAAAATTCTTAAGGTGTGTACTACATTCATATTTTTTTTTTTGTTTATATATACCACTATAAACATCAAATTTCAATGATTAATGAAAAAGCTGGAAATGAAATAGGCAAGTTTATTTGGAAGGCTTTACAGGAAACTACTTACGGGTATCAATATTATAAATAGCTCTCCCCTTAAAGCTTTTTATTATTAAAATAGAGTACCTATGGCAAAATTTATTATTCTTCCGACATATCGTGTCCTTTGAAAAGGGTAACAGTACTTACCTTGAAAACAAGCCTACATACATAATCACATTATATATTAATAGTTATTGTAAGTATTTTTCCTTGTCTTGCATTCCAAAGCTATTTATTTTTTTCCGACACATTTTCAAAACGAAAAACATTTTTTCGACATTAATTTTTTTCTCTCAACAGATGGCAAGAGAACTCGCATACCAATCATATTAATGTATATAAAAGTTTCAAAAATCTGTGGATGTGGATATCAGATATTAGCCGGAATGGGAAAGTTTTTATACGTCAATGGCCACGTAACACAAACAATGATAGGCCATAAGCATTGTGAACGACTAGATATCTTTATTACCTTCCAGAGCTTATTCGTCTCTGTTAATATTTCAATAGTGTTAATTTTTGCAAGCCCGTCATGGATGAAATTCAACATTGTTTGTCCAGGAGGATTCAGATATAAATAAAATTTTTAAATATTCATTGAAATAAATGAAAACTTTTCTCGTAGTAGATGTAGCGCTTATACGTACTTTTAGATACTTCCTGCCAAATTTAATGGCTGCGTAAAATACTTTCTAGATTCTAGATACTCAATCAAATATCGTACATAATACACTTATCCATAACGTGTTCAAATTCTTTATTAGAAAATACTGTTACTTAATATAATTAACATAAATAATTAATTTCCCTATTGTGTTGCTGCTTAGTGTGCCCGCGAGCCGGCGACCTTGTCTATGAGCGATCTTAGCATAGCACCTGCAAGATCATTTGAAACAGGTGCTTACTCTGACCCGCAAAACAAATACCACACCGCGATCAAGCAAACCAAGACCACTTTGTAAAAGACACAAAACCAACTGTACCGCGTGGTCAATTTCATTACATAATTTAGATTTTTTACAGGTAGGTGGTTGGAAAACAGGAATTCGTGAAGGAATGATTATAGGATCTAGGTATGTAATGGTTTAGATCTTTTTATTAATTGCCTCGATTGTGAGGTGTGGATCAGTTTTATATTATCCGCTGCAGACCACGCCCAGATTCGGCGCACGGCGCTTAGGTTATGCTTTAATAACAATATTCATACACATATTAAAACCTACCTACGTAGGTATTACATATTATATTTATGTAAATGTTAGTTACAATAATATACCTTAAAATATCAAAGTAATTGTATTTCTTTGTTCAAACAGCAAAATAATTCAAATTCTGTTTCATACTTTGTAAGGTTCCATTTTAGTATTTTTTGTGAAAAAATACACACTTGTGCTTTTATGATAAACTCAAATATTTCAATTTCGGGCTGCTTTCAAACAGAGGAAATAGCTGTGCCAGAAAGCAGGAAACAAGTTGTGCTGGAGTGGGAATCGAACCTAGAAATTCTAATCCGGAATCCCCGAATCTACCACTAGTACACAACACGGTCCTACCATTTTAAAAATCGATCGTAAGTAATTATTGTATGTTTGCACACAGGAAATTGTTAATATGGCTAATAATGTAAATAATTGTGTTACTTGTTTTTTTAATGTTTTTAAAAGCATTTAATGTATCAATATCTACTTCAACTTTTACATAAAAAAAACATTCATTTTGTTAATGGTGCATACGGCAATGCACCAAAGTGCAGTGTTACAAGAAGGAAAGATGATTTCGTGTTAGCGTCACAAAAATCAGACTGTTACTCATAGAAAAATAGTTAACTGTATTTTATGAGCTTTTCAGTAAAGCTGTCAAAAGATGTGTACCTAAATATTTTTCAGCAATATTTACAAAAAAAAATTAAAATTAATTTTAATGTTTTTTTTTTACCAAAATTTTCTCCATTTTTTTTTATAGTCCATTACGTGAAAATAACATCACAGAACACCAGGAACGTAGAATTGGTATCTCGTAGGAATTCAAATCCAAAACCTTCAATGTAGGAATCAAGAATCATGGTCATTACACCAAGTCAATAGCTACTTATTAGCCTAATTTCAAATAAACAGCATAGAAAATTTCTTATCTACAATACTAACTTCGTTTCATTTACAATTAAATTATATAAACGAACATTTAGGACTTTCAGCAGGTTTCCTGAAAAGTTCATGAAAACAATAACGACCTGAAAAAAAATTCTTAGCTGCTATGCTATGCCTTTGTATCCAACTAGCATTTGGCCCAGGCGTTTCAGCTGGCTGTGCCATATACTACGTATGCCTCCTAATATCAAGGCATCAGGTCCGGAAGTTTACGTCAGAGCTGCGGGACGTGCTGACCTGACGGACCTGACTTGGGAAGATAGATGCACAAAAATGGACAGCCGATCGTTTGGCTTGAAGGCAGTTTGTGGAATCCATATGCTCCACATGGGGAGCGGATATGGAATGATGATAATAAAAATGTTATCAAATAATTGCATGGCTTTTCTTTTAATATATTTAAATAAAACTAAAAAGCTCAATACCAACTTCGCGATCCGTTTATCGGTCGGCTAATTACGGAAGGGGATGCAATAATTTAAATTTGGTGCTAGTATAAAAAGCTCACAATGACGTCATTGGTAGGCTTTTTATAAGTTTACACGATTATATCTCGCTTATGCATTAGTTAACAAATCGACACAATGGTAACAATAGTTAATTAATTTTATTATGCAGCAGAAATAATCTTTTTTCATCGTAAAATTGTTTAATGTACCAATTTATAATACTGGATACATTGTAACATTAAAGCAATATATAAAGCGCAGTCTTAATGAGCTTAAACATGTACAAATTCAATATACATATAAAATGTAGTATATACGTAATATTGTATGTGTATATCCATGTACACGCACCTACACATATTAAAAATGCAGTGATCTACTATCTTTTTAGATTATGGTTCCCACCAAATTTATTTTTATTTTTACAGTGACTATAGAAAAAATGGTAAAAAATAGAAAAACCTGCAAATGAGAAGATAGAACGCATTATGATTGACATTTAGACAACGTAAAATGAAACCATTGAATGGGTAATCAAAGTTAGTGACGTGGCAGAAGGAATTGCATGTTTAAAGTGGAAAAAGGCTGGTACTGAAGCGTAAGACTTACCATTTTGTCTTCGCAAAATGATCGAGGCACACTGCACTTTGTGTACTAATGCAGAACCGTATGCACCATTTGGTGCGGGATATAAATAATGTCGGTGCTAATACGTATACTAATCCCACTCCTGCACCACTTTTTTCCTGCTTTCTAACATAGTTATTTACAGCTATTTGAAAGCAGCCCCGAAATTGTAATATTTGGGGTTTTGGGTACATCATAAGAACTCAACTATTTTTATTTTTTATGAAGAAATAATATATATTATCCGTGACCCCATGGTTGACAACCCCTGCTTCAGTGGAATAGTTGTCAGGTGTCCATACTTTCTCCAGATTGTACCAACACACACTCACCTTGCACATATTACAAACAACCCGTACAAATGTGAGTACCACAAAGTAGGTACCTTTCTTTTTAATAGGTGCTTAGTGCCCGGTCATACATGCAAAACACGAACTTACATTAAATTTTATACCAGCTAAAATCGTTTAATATTATTGTCAATTTTCAAATACATGCTTGGACATGTAACATTAATAAAGCGACCAATATTATGTGATAAATGCTTTATAACCAAACTAGTTTTTTAATGAAAATATTTTTTACTTATTCTTTTCTGATGTATTTAATTTATTTAATTTTTTTAATCCACAGAAGGAATAATTTAAGAAATTGTATTAAAAATTAAAAAGTAGCAAGAACTTTTACTATGTTAT
The DNA here is from genome assembly GCA_022494985.1 of Micrasema minimum. Taxonomy (NCBI): domain Eukaryota; kingdom Metazoa; phylum Arthropoda; class Insecta; order Trichoptera; family Brachycentridae; genus Micrasema; species Micrasema minimum. The sequence goes on from JAGVSP010004164.1 coordinate 28,942, forward strand.
CTTTACTTTTTATGGAACATTTTATTTTTAAAGAAACTTTACAAATTAACTAGATATTGGAAAGAAAACTTAAATTTTCTCAACCAAAAAACTAACATTTTGGGTCGTGTTCAAATACTTGCTCACAAATCCGGATTTTATCCCAAGACGGGAGTAGGTATATATTTTTATTTATATCCCTACATTAAAGTGGGCACTTAACGCAGCCAATAACAGGTCAAAAAGCCCTGTATTATAGGCTCCAAATGTATCCAATATTCCTGAAATTGATGAAAAATTCTACCTCATTTCTCTGTAGGGGATATAAATAAAAATAAATACCAAAAAACTAAAATATATTTAATATTATTTTTTTACTTTTAATTTGATGTATCAATCAAGTACAACTGCTTACACTACTACTACTACTACTACATTAATAATTTAATCCGCACCTAATGGTGCATAGGGCACTGCATTGGTACACAAAGTGCAGTGTTTCTTAATCATTTATTACATGAAGGTAGGATGATCAGTCTTACGCTTCTCAGTACCAGTCCAAGGTATCACAACTACTTTCTGGCACAACTTTTTGAAGGCGACCCCAAAATCTAAATATTTGAGTATATATTTATATCATAAGAACTCAACTGTTTTCTTTTCATAAAATAAAAATAAAAATGAAAATATTTAATTTTTCAACGAAATAACTTTTTAATCTCGAGCATCTTTTAATCAAGTCTTCCAGTATATTCTTTGTGGGATTTCATTTATAATTATTATAATAGCAACTCTTTCAGTATTACAAAAGATTAATTAATTGACGACAACCTCAAAATTTTTCCGGTATGTCCCTGAAATCAACTACTAAAATAAAAAAACGCATGAATTATTAGTACATTAATATATTCATGTTATTTCTATTTATTTATTTGCATAGTCTAATGATCAAATTTTATTACATATCAAATACAACAACCCGATAACAGATAATTGCTTAAACTATTCTAATATTAAATATGCAATTATAGCAATTCTCAAGATAGATATCTACATCAAGAGGTGATAAAATTATGAATATTCATACGCCTGAAGCCTGATCAAAGTGTCACTCGGTTGAAAAAACTTAATATTCTAGATTATCAAAAACTAGTTCACACTTTAGGTGGGATCGGCAGTAGTAAACAAGTTGTAACCACGCTTAATACTCTGATTAATCCGGAAGAGCCTTAAACATTTTATTAACAAATTATCGTTAAAGAAGTCATTTATATTTTTGATATCCCAACACAAACAGAGAAACTCTGGAAACGAATTTGGATTATCTAGGCGTTTACAGAGCTTATGACCTGTCATTGGCTGGGTTAAGTGGCCACTTGATGTCCTACAACATTCCCCATTCCGCCCATCATCTATAACCATATATGACAAATTTTAAAACTACTATTATATTGAACTCGTCCTTGTCGTTCCGCATTACAGAAAATTTCAATGCTCGTGACCTCTGTTAAGAAGAATGTTAAGCATTTTTTGGCAATCATCTTTATTAGTGTAGGTAAGGCTCATCCGAACTTAATTACTTACTAGAAGACGCCTGAAGATGTCTCTCAAATTTTTGTTTGCTTTATATTTAACCAGTAAATCTTTTTAACAACATTTTGAATGTATACAAATACTTGTAGACAAATTACTGGATTATACCCATGCTGGGCTGATATCAGATATTTTTGACTAACTATGAAACATACGGGATTCGCTCTTCAGAGTCATCTTATTAATGTTATTATTAAATTTAAAATCTGTCAATTTGATTTCTGAAATTAAACGTATCTGTTGTTATGATAATTACCTATATTGTCCACTGTACACAATTCGTCAGCAGTTTGCGTCAGAGCTGCGGGACGTGGACTTGACTTGGGAGGATGCACGGGAGCTGGAGGCCGATCGCTTGCCTGGAGGCCATGGCCTGGCCATATGCTCCACATAGGGAGCGGATGGTATGATTATGATGAATCCTTTTCAGTTTTATATCACAGGTAAAATATGTAAAAATTCGCCAAAAATAGTTTAAGTTCCCAAAAAATGTAAATAATGTGTATAAAATAGGAAATACATTAAGCAGCCGTTAGAAACAATATCCTTTAGACTAAAAGATATGGAAAATGTAATATATTACATTATTGCAACACAAGTAAAGTTATGTTTACAAAATCAAAGCATATGTGGCGGGCAACAATGACGTCACGCGCCGACGGCCGCCGACGACCGCCGACAACGACGCGACGAGGCAAGGCGAACACGTACGAACGCGTACGAACTTACACCGAGAATCCCTTCGGCTCGCCTCGTGAGCGCACGCGTCTCTAAGGCACATTATTCCCGCCAACATTCGAGAATTTAAGATCATTGTTTTATTAGCCTATTAACCTTATTAATTTATAAAATCATTGCTTTTAAGTGTAAGCATCAGTAGTTAGTTTTTGTGAATAAACCATTGTAAAAACGTAAGTACCTGTTTTACTCTCTCTCTTTCTGTGCACCCACATAAATCTGTACTACTTAATTGGCCACCAACTAGGTGACGCCCAAACATAGAACAGTATAGAACTGATTCTTCCAAGTGCGTAAGAACATTCAAAGTTACTGAATAATTAATAACAAACGATAAATTCAGAAATAATAATTCTCATTACTGAATATCTGACAGAACATGATCGCGCTCTTATTAAAATCGCCTACGATTATTAAATTTATCTGAGTTTTGTCAATGAGGTTCATGTTTGTAATAAGGGCAGCCAATGGTAGACATAAAACACAACTCACGTAAGATACTTTACTAGATAAACAAAACATTAGTAAATATTCATATTATAAAACCATAAAGTTAAATATCAATTCAAGTTAATAAAATAAATCTTAGATAGTTAATTATCCAATATTATACCTAAGCAATAAATAAGCAAATTATCATTTATAATATTGTATTTATTTATTTATTTATAGGGAATAAATATACCTTTTATAATTTAGCCCAGCAAATATATAATTGAGAAAAATTATCCATTCATTTAAACATAAATATTAAAAGAAATTTAAAATAGATATATAAAAATAGGAAAACCATAGACAAATAACAATAAAAATAATACATACTGTTGGTACATGAAATTAATACCTAAAATAATGACACAAAAAGTATTCAATTTTTAGTACATTTAGTGACACAAAAAATACGAATAATTTGACCAAATTCTTAAAAAAAAAAATTGTACCTTTTTTAATCGAATCAGAATGAACTGGGTAATTAGGTGCGGATAAGGAAAGTAGTAGTAGTAGTAGTAATATATCATAAGATTGTAAAAAACTAGAACCTTAAATGCTCTAATTATGTTGTATTGTTATCCATCTATCATTACCACGATATAAAGCTCTTTGATTCATCTTGTAAAATACTTACGTCTTGAAAGTCTTACGATAATTCAATCTGTGAACAATTTTACAACTTTAGACTTCAAAATATTTACAATATATATGTTGATTATTTGTAAAAACTGGTCTTAATTTGCTCAGAAGAGTAATCTGCCTCAGTTCTTATTTGAACGCGAATCTAGGTGGAGTGTATTACCATATCAGGGAGTAGTTGGAAAATTACTTCTACGTAGTATCTATTTTCTCCTAGTTATTCTACTTTCTTCCTTACTTTACGAGAAAACCCTAGTTTCACAACGTACATTTACGATTAAAATAAAAATTTCTATGCCTAATAAAATATCAATTATTTAAGAAAAATTATCCACAGATAAAAGTCTTAAGACAATGTGTAATCCCACAAAAATATTATGCCTAATAAATTAATGAAGGTTATTATCTTTTCTTGTCCCAAATCTAGAAGATGACATATTTCATACATTGGATAAAAAATGGCATAGTCATTACTACGATATTTTTTTACACATGTTCACGAATCCCTGGACGTAATTTGACCTGATCAATAGCCAAGAATTCGAAGCCGCAGCGAGATTCATTGAATTGTTAGCATTTTTTTAATCTTATTAAATTTACGTAAGAATATTATAAGGATATTTTATTGATTAAATAATAATTATATTCAAAATCCTTACTGGAATCGAATGTGGTTTTAAAATAAACCTATTTACATAATTGATAAAAACAGTACCTACTGTTTTATTGTTTATTGATATTATGTTTATATCCACGTATTTAAATACGTGTCTGCAAATAACTGAATAAATTATTTAAATTTTCTCATGCAAAATAAACCTAATTATTTTCTGAAATTAAATGGTCGTTCGGGAGATAAAAATCTCAAGTAAATGCTGCCAATAAAGTAATAAAATGGTACGAAATGAGCCATTTAATAACATATTGCTGAAGCAAAATCCATTTATAGCGATCCCTTACGCATCTGGCAATGAATTTCCGAGAACGTTTAAAATAAATTCTTGAATGCACTTACTATTGGACCATTACAAACAAATTTAATATCAAGTTTATATGCATTTTCGTTACGCACTAACACAAAATTAGTATCTATTACGCTATACTTTTTTAAATTATGAGTAATGGAATTTTGATTTATCCTGCTAACCGGATTTTACCAATCGACGATTTTCATAAAAATTTTAAATTGTTAAAATTAAGTTTTATTTGTATTTTCCAGGAACACCTAACTGCTAGCAGACGAAAAAACATTTTAACTTTCCCATTTAAAAAAAAATGAATCTATTTGTCGCCATTGGTCGATTGAAACAATAAAAATTCATAGATATGCTCATGGAATTTTAAAATAAAATTTCAAAGTTTACGGTTTACAGCAGGTGTGAGAAGTTAAAAACTAAGATCTAAATGTATAATATAAAAGTGCCTACTTCCCATATGCTATTGGTTTTTGCATTCACTTAAATTATTTTTGAGTCAATGTGAAGCGAAGATTCATTTTTTAATCGTTATCTTCAAAAGCTTGAATCATTCAGTCACTAAGCATAACAAAGAGAATTATTTTTGTTTAAGGGTGAACACTAAGTTTACACTGAGGCATTGACCGTTGTTTTATGAGTCGCTGGGAAAAAAAATTAATCCATTTTTTTTGGGGGTTTTGGAAAAACCCGGGGGAA
>JAGVSP010004165.1:0-17533 GCA_022494985.1 Micrasema minimum
TTAAATAGTTTTGACTAAGCAATATATAAAATATACTGTTACTGGAGCTGGTAAACAATCGCGTAGTTGGAGCCAGTTTGTGAAATCCATAAATATACTTTACATAGAGGGAATGTGAACAAAGAAGAATAAACAATAAAATAAGTATTTTGTGTAGTAAATGGTACTGCATTGTGGCTCCACCACACACTGTGATCTCGGGTCATAGTGTTTTTTTTAACAGTGTGTTCTGGTATTTAAGCTGTCGTTGAATTTCAAAAATCATTTTATGAAATAATTTTTATCTCCTAATCGGTAAACTATTTCTTATTTTGTTTTTTATTACCAAAATCACACAAAGATAGTTCTGCATGCAGCATAATAAAACCACTAGACAAGTTGCAGGCTCATCGCATGGATGCAGTAGTTCAATTCACTATTAGGCTTGGGTTAGTAGTAAGTTTAATATTGTAATCTAGCCCCAATCAGTAAATTAAAACGTAAAATAATCATTAGAGAATGATATCAGTGGAAAGCAAAAGCTCCAATCGTTCATCCAAGCGCTTTGTAGCTGCAAAATGAATTGGAGTTGAGACCCTATCGGTATTTCATAACTTATCATTAAAATCATGCCGCGACCATACAAATTATTTTTAATTATATGCGGTAGGTGGAGAGCTGAAATTTCAACTATCCATGCGCTTTGTAGGTGCAAGATAAATTGGATTCCAGCACTTCATCTACGTATAAGTTACATAAATTTTCCAAAGTTTAATTTTTCGTTGGATTTTGCATTCGTAAATGTATTGGGTCTGGAATTAATTAAGTTATGTCAATGTACAGCACCCTTGAGATGATTTTTCATAAAAATGGCGCTTAACAAGTTATCCAATTACTGTGCACCAGATCCGCTCAGTTCCCCAAAACTGCACAAATATTTCCTAAACACATTACGATTAATCATCAGACCAACTGCAGATAAACCGTTGTTTTTAAACACAATATTAAGTTGCCTGACAATATTAAGATTTAACAGGGCTTATGATTTGAGACTTATCCTATTTTTTATGTTTTCATTTTTCTGACGTTGATATATCAAGTCCTTATGTTACAAATCAACAAAGAGCACAGAACAACCTCAATTACCTGGACCTCATTTGTTCAGATATCAAGTACCGCACATATCTGCATGAAAAGTTGTGATTTAGGATTTTTTTATGGTTTTTTAAATTTATTTCAATATAAACATGAAGTAACAAAACTAGTAGTACAACCCGAAAACTGGTGAATCTAAATCATATTTGGAGTCGAATATACTATAATGTAGCTTTTGAATCTGAGCTTGAAAAATATTTTTTTTTGACTTAAAAAAGCTTTCATAAGTATGGCAGATTAAGTAAAATTGCTCAAATTCGTATTGAAATGCTGATTTTTACTTTGGTTTATTTATGAATAGTATCAATTTGACTAACTACATGATACTTGACAAAATCGACTCCAAACATTATGTAGATTCACTGGTTTCCCGCTTGTACATTGAGTTTTGTTACACCATGTAAATATATAAACAATAATATGTCCTACTGAATTGCCTACTGCAACTTGTCAATAGGTGCATAAATACATGTTAAGTACAAAATTAATAGAAATAGATATTGATGATTCAACCATTGGATACAAAAATACGTCACTAGCATATCGAGCCCCTATGAACTTGGCCGCTAATGTTGAAGGGGGTAGATTTTAAAAACATTAAATATTGGTGCAATAGAAAGAGGAGATAAATATTGGTGCAATAGAAAGAGGAGATAAATATTGGTGCAATAGAAAGAGGAGATAAATATTGGTTCAATAGAAAGAGGAGATAAATATTGGTTCAATAGAAAGAGGAGATAAATATTGGTGCAATAGAAAGAGGAGATAAATATTGGTGCAATAGAAAGAGGAGATAAATATTGGTGCAATAGAAAGAGGAGATAAATATTGGTGCAATAGAAAGAGGAGATAAATATGGTTCAATAGCAAGAGGAGATAAATATTGGTGCAATAGAAAGAGGAGATAAATATTGGTGCAAAAGAAAGATGAGATAAATATTGGTGCAATGTTCGGCAAGTTAATGGCAATTAATTGTTGGACTATCCAGATTTTAAATTATTCATACTACCCCTCTCCCTAATTAGTTCAGATAATCAAGATTGTACTGTATTAGTTTCTTTTTGGGCATGGTTAACATAGATTGTTTCAGCAAAGGCTGGGTAACTGGGAATAAAAATTGAAAATCCCTTGCTTATAATTCCTAGCATAAAATGCATTACGGTTAATTTGAAGTATTACACATTATGTTATCCTATTCAAGTGGAAAAATACATTATTGCATTATAAAAACAACGAAAAATGAACCGGCAGTTGAAATCACTTATCTCCACGTTAAAACATCAGTAACATATGAAAATCCTTCCCATTAATATAAAATACAGATATTTACATCGTGTACTAGTGACCGCTGCGGTGCGTTACCCGATTTCGATGTTTACGAAATCATAAAGGAAATTAGCGGTTTGTTACAAAGTCAGCATTGCACAAAGGAGCTCGCGAAATAGAAGCGCTATAAACCGGTCACGATCACTTTTACCCGTGTAAACCAAAGGAGCTTGTTTATAGACATACCTTCTTGTCGGAATCGCTTGAAACTTGCATAACTGACGTCATCGCTAGCTCTTTTTCTGCCAAGTGCTCGTTCCGGCGCATAGTGTGGCGAAATTGGGGCCATTTCGCAATCCATAAACCTGGCGTCATCGACATCCTGGGGGGCTGTGTTTTGGGGTTTTAATTGATGATGACCATAGTACGTATTATTGGAAATATGTATCCTCTGAGTTGCTGGTGTTTCTTTAGCGACAGGGCTGGAATAATGATCGCCACGCGCTGCTTCGGCTTTGCATGACCCAAAGTGATATTGTGCTATTTGAGGTCGTTGTTCGAAGAAACCGCTGAAGTCGTAATTTGCGGTGCCCATTATAACAATGTTTTTTTACAATAAAAACTATATTTGAACTTGTACAAGAAAGACTTTTACAACAAATTAAACAAACAGTAAAACTCGAGGTACCGGCCGAATAAAAGCATACAAGCAAACCAAAAGCAAACGAAGTGAAGCAAACTTTAGCAAATTTTGCGGAATAATCTATGGATTTCCTGGCTTGGCCTATTTATAATTTCCGAAACATAATGACATTTTACCTATAGCTAGATGTATGTAAATTTATAAATATTAACAAAGCAAAATAGTCCCTTATTCACTTAATAATACAGTTGCTTATAGTTTGAAATAAATTTAGTGAATAAGAACTTTTATTCCAATTAACTTTATATGGCTAGAGCAAAGTTCACTAAAACATGTTGAGTTGAATTTAAGAATCGTAACAGATTCATGGACTTGTATTCATTATTATCCAAGCACTATCACGTCATTAGGCTTGGGGTAACTCAATATAAATCATTGAGCTGCAGATCAGCTAGCAGCTCAAGCATTTGAGCTTGAGTCATGAACCAGCTCGCAGATCATCTCAAATTTGACTCCGTGAGTGCAAAAGGAGCAGTGAGCTGCGAGTTGTAGCTAGCGAGCTGTGACTCACTTAGGAATCTGAGCCACAGCTCAGAAGCTCAAATAGTTTGAACCGTTCTCTTGAACCGGTTCTAAACTAAGTTAACCCAACCCAGCTACACGTCATCAATGTCAGATTTGAAATGTTGACGTGGGGGCTGTGCTATTTTAAAAATATATTTCTTTTTATTGTATGAATTAATGGATTATTTAGCAATCTGACGATTGTACAGTTTGTCCAGTAGTTTCCCTTGATTTTTTAGAGATTACGTTGGCATTTGTTGCAGTCAATTTTTTGTATTTTAAATAAATAAATAAAAAATAAAGTACACACAGAGAAATATTCCCTTTTATATTTAAAAAATGTTTACTCAATAAAATCGGTTTTCTAAATTAAACAGTTTGTAAGTAAGTACATATTATGTTGTCTTAATTTATTAATTTGATTTAATCTTATTGAGTTTTAATGAACCAAAACTATATTTTCGTCAATATTAGCAAACAAATAAATAAAGAGCGCAAACAAACTATCTCAAGAACTGCGTTTTTTAACGAACCTTTATTATGTTAGAGAAATGATCAAATATTTACAACTCTTATCTGTAGACATCGAGACTATTGCTAAAGTAGGAATAAAGATTGAAAATAATTTATTTTAAGAGATAAGTAATGTATGTTTTTTTATATTCTTTGTTATTTATTTTTGCCCTAACTACATACTTTCAATCTATCAGTTGCAGTCCCAATCGACTTAACTGGTTTTGCAAACTATATCAACTCAAACTAAAATAAAACATGCATTAAAAAATAATAATTAAGAAGATGACCAAATCTGTGTTGAAAAACGCAAAAGCCTGTGAGCCACGGTCCACTGGTCAAGACTTACAAAGAAATAATAATTTGTACAATTTTAATTTTAGATGAGATACAGAAATGGTGAATGAACCAACAACTCGTGCCATGACAAACGTTGGAGTCCCAAACAGTAAGTTTACAATAACCTATTTTTTTAAAATGTCTATGGAAATTAAAACATATTTAAGAAAAAAAACCTTACAGCGAATTATGAAAGAACGGTCAAAAGAATGAATGATTAATGAATTAATTTGAGTGTGTGAGTGTAGAGGCTGAGGAAGACACCACATGATCTATCTATCCTGACTGTGGGTATGTGAAAATTAGAATAATCAGTGAAACAAGATGTGCCAGGATAGAGTGGTGTGGAATTCTATCCCCTCTGGAAAATTATCTAGTTAGTTATGTTTGAATTTGTAGGTAAAAACCTCTCGTGATCATTCAAAACATTCAATGGCAGCTTGCCCTGTAAATTTTAACGCACCTATATATTGCCCAATTTTTGTTGCAATAATAACTAAATAACAATAATACAAGAAAGAATTATAATTAAAAACAAAGCAATATTATGACTTTATTGAATCGGCATTAAAATTGCGGAATAACATGATTACGTTTATTAAATAAAACACACTTTGTTATGACCACTGAGTATTTTATTATTTATTCAATGCTGATTTCAAACATAACAGTACTATCCATGTACTATTTCAGACATAACAGTACTATCCATTTACGATTTCAGACATAACAGTACTATCTATTTACGATTTCAGACATAACAGTACTATCCATCTACGATTTCAGACATGACAGTACTATCCATCTGCGATTTCAGACATAACAGTACTATCCATCTGCAATTTCAGACATAACAGTACTATCCATCTGCAATTTCAGACATAACAGTACTATCTATCTACGATTTCAGACATAACAGTACTATCCATCTACAATTTCAGACATAACAGTACTATCTATCTACGATTTCAGACATGACAGTACTATCCATCTACAATTTCAGACATGACAGTACTATCCATCTGCGATTTCAGACATAACAGTACTATCCATCTACGATTTGGGACATAACAGTACTATCTATCTACGATTTCAGACATAACAGTACTATCTATCTACAATTTCAGACATAACAGTACTATCCATCCACGACGTGACGTTAAAAAAAAGTTTATGTTGAGTTTCTTGCCATTTGTATTTTTTTAAATAAACTAATGTTTTGTTTAATAAATTGAATAAAAGGTGAAATCATAAAATTTGTTATAATTTTTCAGATTCCATAAAATACATTAGTTTGGTGATATTAACAGTTCAGAATGCAGTCCTTGGCTCAGTATGCGATACGCTCGCACCAGGGACGTGGAGATGTTCTCCTCGGCTGCAGGTAACACCAATATCTAACATCGTGTTCAATATTACTATTACCTATTTATTATGATAAACTATTTATGATATGACCTATGACCTGATGTTAGTTTTAGTTAAAAGGTAGTTTAGTAAAATATGCAATTTAATTTTCAGAAATACATTTCATAACCCAAAATTTATTTTAATTTTATTATAATGCTGTGTAATTCTGGAATCGATGTGCAGCAAAACCATGTATGAAATTATGATAAAATTATAGATATTGTCACTTTGTGGAATTACCTGTAATCAAATCAATTATATAAAATTATAACATATGAATTAAATTTATGTTGGTACAAAATAAATACTCGCTTAGTAGGTCACCCATAGTATTACCAGCATATTTTCACAACATACAGCTGGTAAAAGTCATTTTATTTTCCTACTAAGCACAATTGAATGTTAACATTTTAAAACAGTAATATGGTAATTAGTTTCTATTCTTTTCAATTTTATTTATGTTATCTAGAAGGACTTTTTTAATCGCAAATGAAGGAAAAGCATTTAATGAGACTTTATGTACTAAAACTAATTCCGAATTATTAATACCCGGTTCACGATTCGTAATGTATAAACCAGTTTTTACATTAGATAATCAATCAAATTTAGTATATTATGGATAGACTTGTTCTGTGAATTTTTAGATGGCCACATCGTGAACTTTCCATACAAGTGCCAAAGTTTGAATGATTTATTTTGCTTATTAAATCAACTGATTGAGCAAAAACTAGCACCAATAGATTAGTTTTTTTGTTGTATTTTACAAGCATAGAAAAATTTGTGCGAAAAGCCTATCATTCTTTGTGTCAACAATTTCTATGGAATAACCCCCCCCCCCTTGCCACAATAACTAATAAACTTCAAATAAATTTTAAAAAAAAATTCTTTCTCGCCTTTTGGACCTTTTCAATCAACTACCCTATTATTTTTAGCTGTTTTCCTACGATTTCCATTCCCGACGGGGTCAATATAAAATATTTGTTTTTAAGTGGTTTTTCACATAAAAATATTTCATATATGAGGTAAAGTGTTAGGTGTTAATATTGTATAATTGTCATAAGTTTGTGTAATAGTGTGTTTATTAAAATATGAAATGTTATACCTTGGACTGGCACTGAGGCGTAAAAATTATTATCTTGTCTATGAAGACATGAGTAAAGAAATATTAAGTTACACTTGGTTTACCAATGCCGTGCCCTATGTGCAAGAGAAAGTAGTGTTAGAAGTAGTATTTTATCATTTAAATTATGACAAAATATTAATCAATTAATGATTAATGATTATTAAAAGCGTCAATGAATTTAATGTTTTTCTTATTGATTTCAGCTGTCTTCTTAGCGGAGGTTGTTAAGCTGTTTGTGTGCGTCGGATTAGTTATATTGGAGTCTGGCAGTACATATCAAGGGATAAGGTCAATTAGGGCAACTGTGATAGGACATCCCTACGACACTCTCCGCATCTGTGTTCCTTCGGCCCTCTATATCTTACAGAACAACTTGCTCTACGTATCGGCCTCTAATTTGGATGCAGCCACATATCAGGTAATTATACATTTAGCACATCCAAATGAAGTGCTCGCGTTTAAAAATCTTGACGGTAATGTAACAGTCTATGCTGTTTTCTTGGGTGGACGATATATTGTGAAATTAAAAATGGCTTAAGCACTGCAAAAGGCAGTGTATTTTACTCTTTTACTCATTTGTTAATAAAAATAGGTAGTTACCGATCATACCTCTTATCCATGGATGGTCGTTAGTTGAATGTAATTCTGTGGATCCTCACATAACTAAAAAATTAAGTTTTGAATTTGCACTCAGGGATGTCTTGTGTATAATCAGGTAATAGGACGTAATGAGCAGAGTTTCCTCAGTGTCTATTATATTTATTTGTAGTTGACAATATTATGTGATTTGAAGAGATGCAAATATGTACTTGTTTGATTATTAGAAAATCAAAGTGACAATTTAGCAATACATTAACTTTATTTGAATCATATTTATCTTATATCTCTTTTATTTTCAGGTGACCTACCAATTGAAGATATTGACCACAGCGTTTTTCGCAGTGTTGGTTCTGCGTAGAGTGTTGAAAAAGTGGCAATGGCTGGCCCTCGCGCTGCTGGCCATCGGTGTTGCCATGGTCCAGTTGTCATCCACCCCGGCTCCTGTCACTAACCTGGACGCTCCTCCCCAATCCAAGGTCATCGGCTTCTCTGCAGCTTTGGCGGCGTGTTTCATATCAGGCTTTGCGGGAATATACTTTGAGAAGATGCTAAAGGGCTCTGACATATCCGTAAGTAAAAATGAAATATCAAATGAATTCATTAAAAGTATTTTTTTTACTGTAAAATAAATACTTTCGTTATTATGATACACTTAAAAGCGTAATATTTAAATTTAGAGGTTATTTTTAAATAATCAAAGGAATGGGATAAACTAAAAATCCTAATACGTAGTTGTGATCAGTGGCAATTCAAGCGTATGTCCTTTTTAAATGTATTTTTTTTTGTGATAATCCTTTCTTACCTTGCTGGCAAAATTCATTCTGAGAAATGAAATATTATGAATGTAATAAATATCTTTTTATGATTTCAGGTGTGGATGCGTAATGTGCAGCTAAGTTTACTATCTCTGCCGTTCGGCCTCATCACATATTCCCTCGGTGGTGGAACCTTGTCGGAACTCTTCCTCGGGTTTGATTCCTTCGTGTGGTACCTAGTCTTCTTGCAGGCAGGCGGCGGCCTCATAGTTGCCGTGGTTGTCAAGTACGCCGACAACATCCTTAAAGGATTCGCAACATCCTTAGCCATTGTTATCTCCTGCGTAGCGTCCATATATCTATTCAACTTTAGTCTTACTGTACAGTTTACCTTGGGAACAACTATGGTCATTAGCTCTATATTTCTCTACGGCTATGAGCCGAAAAAAAATGAAAATATTCCTTTGAAGGTTTAAGATGAAATACTGGTGGGTCTTCTGCAGCCATTTGCCCATACAAATGTAGTCCGTAGATTTCTCTCTGGAATTTAACAATAGACCAATGTTTTTTTTAACCCATTTTAGATATCTACCAGAAGTATGTCGGTATCAGCTTATTTTAACAATAATTTATATGTGAGAAATAAATTATTTTTAAAAAGAAAACGAAATGTGCAAAAAAAAAAAAACATTACTCAGCTAATTCCAAGGAGGAATTCTGGTACTAAATTTATATACAGGAATGGAACAGCCGCCCTGCCCGCATTTAGTTTTAATTATGTTAGGATCACTTTTGTGAATGCTTAAAAACGCTGCCAGTATTTTTAAATGCTATTAATATCGCTTTACTTTCTTAATTTTAGTTATTTTTTAAAACTACATGGTACTGAATTTGATAGAAATTTTTATAATAATTAAAAATAGGATAACACGTACCTGTTTACTTACAGCAGAACCTTGATTATCTGGACTGTAGGGGTAGCAAAATCCATATAATCAAACGATTGATAATCTGCACAAATTGTGTTTTTTATAACATCACAGATTGTAGAGGTACCGATGCCATAATATTGACACAAAACATCTGTTTTTGACGATACCAGATGCAGACGTAATCACACATTTTTTAATATGCATTTTAACATGACTCATTAGTGAATATTTGGAAACATTGGTTCAGATAATCTTGGTTTTCCTGTACATCTTGAGTTACACAGAGGTTGTTAATTAAATTTAATAAGTTAGTCATTTGTCATTATGAAAATGTGTATGTATAAAATACAGGCGATCCCCTTATGTATATTAAAAAATTAATGTAATATGCTCTTTGATATCTGAAATATTGTCAGATATAATGAATTGGCAGTGTGATGGCCAGAATTAACAACAACTTAAAAGATCCTAATTGCATCTTATGTTCTCTACTGAGCAAATGGACGCAAAGTGACAGACACTTGCATAGAACAATGCTTTGGGTTTTCCGGACTCCAAACGGCACAAAAATTTAGATTTTGAAGAAACTAAATATCCAGCACTGACAGTTATAGCAATCCTTGGCTTAAAGAGAGCCTTGAGAGCAGCCCATTGTTACTTATTTCAAGACAGTCAAGACAACAAAAAAGAGAATATATTGTTATGCACATGTAAATAAAACATTATTTCTTAGTTAGGTAATCTAACTGTAGAAATATGAGATAAATAACTAAAATCAAAAATGAAGAAACTTGACCAATCTTATTTTGTGACTAGTCTGCGTAGGCATCAAGACTACTACAGATTAGGAAGTGGCATTGATGTGAAATATTAACAAATTCGAGTATTGCCTGATGTGAAATATTAACAAATTGGAGTATTGCCTGATGTGAAATATTAACAAATTCGAGTATTGCCTGATGCAAACCAAGTACAATGATTGTCACATAATAAATGTATATACATAGTTAGATATTGTAAGAAAACTCAGTGATAGCAGTATTTCCTCTAAAATATTTTATAAAAGACTATATCTATTTTACCGTGCTATATATCAAGCAAAGATTTCTTGGTTTAACTGAACCTAGAGAATTTTTGCTTATACCGCATCTTAAGGATTGCACGGATAAATTTACTATTTTGGGACTGAGAGTAAACATTTTAAATAAACAATTTGTATATTTAATCTTATGAATTCATGAAGATTTATTTGTATTTTTTCCTACAAAATTTTCATGTGATCATATTTAAAAAAAAACTATTAGTCAATAAAACGCATTTATTTATGTAAATTTTAAATCAATCTACATATTAATATTATGAAATAAATTATTTTTAATACAACATTATATTAGTGATTTCAATAAAACAACCAAAATCCTTATACCGATTTATTTTTTACAATTTACATAGAAAAATACAAAAAAATGCACCAAGAAATGTATAAGTATGTATGTATATTAAATGTCTATAAAATTTGGAATGTATATAGGTATACCTTTTTATCAAAATTATAACAAGAATAGTCAACAATATATACAAAAGTTAAAATAATATTGAGATAGTTAAGCCTTAGAAATCATATTCTGAAGCATGGCTTCTAATTTTACGGGAGTCTGCAGCGAATTTCCTGATTCCGTCGGAAAGTTTTTCAGTGGCCATCTGGTCCTCATTCAGTTGCCAACGGAAATCACTTTCTGAGAGAGTTACTTTCTCCATTGGTAGCTTAGCAGACACACTGGCATCCAACGCCTGAAAAAAAGGGTTTATTATTAATTGAAGAAGAAATATAAAAAAAAACTATTATTCACATTTTAACAAGACAATTTTTTCCTATAGAACATTATTTCAACACCAGTATTTTAGAAAAAAAAACATGATAATTTTTTAATAACTAAATAAGCAGGAATGTCGAAACAAAATGTAACATTTTAGTAAGCTACATTTTACTAGCTAACTAACCATTACCTATGCCATTTCCCCGAAGGGTAGGCAGAGAGGATAGAACGCCACACCACTCTGTCTTGGCACACTTCCATTGCTTCCCTCCACATTCATACATCTTCTCATGCACGCCCCGTCGTTTTACATCGTAAATAAATAACCTTGTACTCATTTAATTACAACCATTCAGAATATTATTGATCTAAAAGTACCTATATAAATGCCTTGCAGGCTTCCCATTATTGGTTGCAATAATAATTCACATTTAAGAACATAAGTCACATGCGGATTAATATTACTCAATAAACATGAGTCATTTCTCAAAGTAACTAATTGGTATTTTGTTGATATATATGCAAAAGTGACCAGCTGCATAACTCATAACTCCATGAACTTTCCAGGAGAAGATTTTCAATATATTTTAAAAATTATTTCCATGTAGTATACGTAGATGCCTATTGATGACGTAGTGGGTACTTAGACACCTGACACGGTAGTATTTTTGAAGTATGGAATGTCACTTCTCTGAAATTCTTGTACGAAGAGTGCAGTATTGAATTCTGTTCCAATATGTAAATTATGTAAACTTTTATGAGGCTAACTTTGTACTCTTGTCGGCGAAATGTACCGATTTTTGCAAATGGTTATTTTTACCTGCACGACAATAATCTATGAACAAAATTTTTAGTCAAATATTTATAGTTATGTTTTTTACTGGAGGAATCTTAGGAGTTTAGAGTTTAGTTTACCTTGACGATGGGTTCGGTGGAGTCTTCCAACTCTTGCAGCAGCTTGGGCTGATGGTGAGCAGGTCGCAGCCGGCGAGGGCGCGGATCTCGCCGCTGTTCCGGAAGGACGCCCCCATGACCTCCGTCCGGTAGCCGAACTTCTTGTAGTAGTTGTAAATCTGTGTCACGCTGATCACGCCAGGGTCCTCTTTGGGGGCAAACGACTTCTGGGATGTGTTGGCCACATACCTACAGACAAAATACATTCAATCATTTTCCAAGACATAAATTCTACATGATATATAAATTCTAATATATTTATACTACTACTACTTTACCTTATCCTCACCCAATATTATTATATTAGTTTAAATTTAGAATAAACAATGTTTTTGGTTGCTCCTAAAAATGCATTTTCTTGAAGACAAAGTTGTTTGACATAAGGCAGTTGGAATATACTATACTCTGTTCACAGAGTCGAGAACAACAGACATAACATCCCAAACGCGTCATGTCCACGTGCAATGCGTTCAAAACTAGGTCACGGTAAGTGCACCCATTCCCGACGCAGATCTTTGTAGATCAAAACACTGGTTTGCAAAAAAAAATCTTTCTATTTATTAAGCATATTTTTTTAGAATTGGTGTCTGAATATCAGAAATAAAGCAGAAAAATTATGGACATAAAATTTTTTTGCAAATTTAATTGCGTTTTGTAAGAAACGAAAGACCATTGAAAGTAATGTAATAATAAAGTAAGTAATAAAGGCTATAACTATAACATAATCTACGTCATTTTTATTTTTATATATTATAATTATTTCCCCTCTTCTTCTTCCGGTATAAAGATACCAATATCTTGTGTTCGTTCTTTTTTTAACTATCTTGTTTACATTATCTGTTATTCTACATGACTTTATCTTTCTCTTTTGCCACGTGCACACTGTATGACTTTCACAGTATACCCACAAACAGGCTATGCCTTGGTGGGATTTTTGTTTATATATTTTTTTTATT
Source organism: Micrasema minimum (assembly GCA_022494985.1). NCBI lineage: Eukaryota > Metazoa > Arthropoda > Insecta > Trichoptera > Brachycentridae > Micrasema > Micrasema minimum. The sequence continues at coordinate 13,008 of JAGVSP010004165.1, forward strand.
GTACATATATGTGTTTTAATGTATATCTATGTAAACAAAAATTTTCTTTTGAAAAAAAAAAAAAAAAAAAATGCACAATGTACTAAGTCCATTGAAAGTAATGCACAATGTACATTTAAATGCTAATTTAACACAATTTTCACGTGATCCCCAAATGTCTACTGTTGTTGACTCTGTGAACAGAGTATAGCCATTACACAATGCCTGGGTAAAGACTACAGTGGAACATGCTTGCTCTATGTTTTATGCTAAGAATGAAGTATGTAATGAATGTCCTAACCAGTCCATGATGCGCCCGACGAATGGAGAGATAAGAGTCACTCCAGCTTCAGCACATGCCACCGCCTGAGCAAAGGAGAACAGCAACGTCAGGTTACAGTGGATACCGTGATCTTCTCCAATTCCCTGGAATATAGAGAAATTAGAGCTTAAAATAAAACAAACAAAAATACAGACAAAATTAGATGAAGATTGAACCGATTAGATGCAGAAGGCAGACAAGAAGCAGTACAAAAGATATAGGCGCACCAGAAAAAGCTGCCTGCCTACAATAATAATAATAAGATTAGATGTTTTAATGATTGTGGAATATAATCCACTCTTTAAAGTCGCGGTTGAGGAGTCGTGTTAGGAAGCAATTAAGAGTTTTTGGGTGACGAATTGAGGACGGTTTTAATTTTTTTCCTCCTAGGTGTAAAAAGTTTCATGAAAAATTACCTAGCAGCCTGAATGCCTTCCCAAGTTGAAGCTAATTTGATCAAACTCTCTCCTTTGGAATTCCATTCTCCTTAAACAAGTTGATAAGCTTCAATGCTTTAGCAACACTGGCTTCTTTGTTAAATGACAACCTGGAACAAATAAAATTCATGGTACTTGGAACATGATTCAATGATATTCAGTACGCTTCAAATCACAGATGTTATGGAATTGTATTGTGTCTTTTGTAAGGATAGGATGGTCTTTGGATAGGTGTTGTGATAAGGTACGGCAGGGGACGTATGAAATAGTGTCTGCCAGATAGGATGATAGTGTGAGATGCACACATGCGTTCTGTCGCCTCCTGACTTCTCTGACCTTGGATGCACGGGTGGATGTCTGGGATGGGGGGCCTGGCAAGGCGGGATACTGGTCTCTAAACGGGTGGTAGTAATTACTAATAAATAATGATCGGAGTAGAAACTAACGTTTCCCTACTACTGTTAATTTGGGCTGACTCTGGTTGGTTTGGGTAGAGGAAACAATGACAATTATAATACATAAGCAGAGACAGTGGTAAGGGCAATGAAAGATCAATTCATCCGTATTTTTATCACACTAACAATCTTAAAATCTCGGTTTAGCTTGTTGAAAAAATCGGTAGAGTTGGCTGGACTGAAAAAAGACTCAATAGTCTTTAAAGCAGTCTAGGGAAAGGGTGGGGCTTTCATTTTAGATGTTATGGAAATAAAAGGAACTCAATATTTATGAGTTTATTTTAAGTTGTCAACAATTAATTCAGAATGCTATACTTTACCTCGCGTCTACTTCAGTGGACACTCTTCCAGGAATGATTTTCAAAATTTCACAGCCGAATGTAACACACAGCATATCCATTGTTTCCGAAATCTTTTCTTCTAGAGTGCTAAAATAAAAACATCAGTGTGACTCACAAAAGAATATAAAAATGCATAAAAAGTGAAAAGTACTCCATGAAATATTTCATATAAAATTTAAATATTAGTTTTGAAAACACATTACTCCAAAACACTTAGTATTGGATTTTTTAAGGGTGAAAATCCAAATACTACAATTTAAAACAAGCAGTAATCAATTTGCCATTTCTGGAATAAAAAATTGACTTCATCAAGGTTTTTCTGATTAAATGAATAATTATCGTCATATTTATTATATTACTTACGATCCCTTGGAGGATCCGTATTGAATAGCTTTGTCTACTAGCGGCCGGTACTGTTCCATACCAGCAGCTGACAGTATTAAGGAAGGATTTGTTGTGGCATCTCTGGGCTTGTAAGCTTTCATTGCTGAAATTGAAAAAATAATATCATCATAAAATCATACAAATCAATCAACCGAAAAAGTCCAGATGCTGTCTTGAGTTCACAATGCAACATAAACGAGACATTGGCGCGTGAAAGCCGTAGTTTGTTTAGGTTAAAAATATGCAATAAATCGTCGGTTCACTGCAAGAAGTTATCAATTGCATTTTTTAAAAATCAGTCACTTTTTAAAAACAATTACTAATATTTGTCTTCTGACTAATCTGAAAAACACTATCTGTGTAAAATATCACATAGATGGAAAACAGTTGGCAAGAAGTATATTATTCACAATGAAACTAATTTTTTAGGCTTCAAAGATAACCATTTTAAAAAAATATATTTGCTACTTAATTACAGTAAACCGACTAAATTAGTTTGTTTCTCAATTTGTCAAACTCCTTTTCCTTCCCAGGTCCATAATTTATTGTAAAACATATTATTTTTACTTTATTCATCTACGAATGAAGCAATTATTTAAAATTAACATTTTTATTTAATAATTTTTCAAGTGATTTGGGTGCACATAGTAATTGTGATTTTTTCTATTTTTCTCTTGATTTGTTATTGTAAAACATCTTAAGATGCTCTCCTTTCCTATTTCGTTGATAAAATCTTTGACAAAAATATAATTTTTCATTCACTGATAAAGTAATACTGCTTTTAAAGTAATGGCTTTCTTTTTTAAATATTGATGGGATATCACCTCTAAGTGTTTTGCCAGTGTCAAGTTGAGAATGAATTAATCATGATAAGAATAAGAGTCCACGAGTCCAAGAGCGGAGTAGGAGTTTGAGGATAGGAAGTCATTAGATTGTTTTGTTTAAAAAAACTGGTTTTACGTTTTTTTTTATCCCTCATTATTATTATTATTCTAAGCGGGGGAAGGGCATTGAGCTCCTGATGTCACTGCCACCTGTGTAGATCTATGGTGACGATTCCCCTTAAGTTAAGTTACTTCTCACCCTCCTAGCCCGTGACTTTGAGCAGGGTGAGGTCTGTGATTAATAGTAAAATTAACTCAATGTTTGTAGCACTCACTTTGTAGTTTTCCATAATTATGAAATTAAACAACTTTTGTTTTAAACTACTTTTTTTTAAAATTATTTAATAATCCAACCGGTTTCGGAGACACTACTCCTTCATCAGGGATTTGATTACAATCTATATCAGTACCAATTACATAATTTATTTATATTGCCGTACACCATTATCAATAAAAATAACGATATGTGTAATTATAAAGTTAAGTGGTGACCCCATTTTAAGCTCTTACTTCTACCAAGGTCAGGGTCCTATCAGTGTTCATTTATTTATTTATAAAAAATCAAGTTAAATACGTACGTACGCTATTACTTATACAAAACAATTTTAATTTTATTTTCCTTTAAAAATGGACGCTATATTATACCAATTTATTGATAATCTCGTAGGTGTTTTTACTCTAGAATCTTTATAAAATTATGGCTTTAAGTGTGACTATCTCTTAACGCATTATTATTTTATTGAATGCAAAATCAGTGTCAAGTGTCTCTCTTCTAATACATATTAAACTACATCAATAGTATAATAATGCATGCAGGTCTTTGAATATACAACAAACCAAATAAACCTATAATATTTTATTTTATTTATGGAAAAACAACAGATATGGCTATAAGTTTTACAAATAGGGGTAATCTATGTTTCCAATTAAAGTTTTCCACAAATACACATAAAAAATGTTCCAAGTAAAGCAAGTTAGTACCTATGGTAATCAATGAAACAAAAAGATGGAACAGTTTAAGAAAGATAGGGAAAGGAGAAGGATTTTTATTGAACTCATCAATAAATTAGTAATACACCCAATTATAAATTAAAATTTTATTATTTTTTTAAATAGTAGGTCTTCAATAATTTTAAAACATCATAAATAGTATAAAATATACATATATCTGGAGCACCTTCATAATACTTCAATGTCATTAAATTCATAATACTAACAAAAGTAACGCGGCAAGTGCTTTGGATCAAGGTGCTTCAATGACATTTGATAAACGAATTGCCACATGTAAAAATCTTTCTAACTATTCCACTTTTTTACTACTTGTGATGGCGGCCAGCAGCCGTGGCTTCGAGAATACCTACTTAAAGATATAGCGTACTTATGCTGCGAACTCTGTAGCCTTAGGAAAGAAGAAATCGAAAAAGAAGAAATTTTAAATTTGGACAGATATTCCGCATGCTCGTCGCCGCTCGTTTGCCGGTGATTTTTTGCGCCTGACGCTTGCTTTTTCTCAGGTATTTATAATTTATATTTATCTAAACAAGTGTAGTATTTACGATTACAGTATTGATTCATATCAATAACATAAGGTGTGGGGTTATTATAAAACATGGATGTTTAAAAGTTTGGTTTAATATTTGTTTCTGTCGGGGTAAAGGTTTAAAACTTTTTAAAACAAAGGGGGAAGCCCTTTTTAACAAAAAAAATTAAAAACACTTTTTTTA
>JAGVSP010004166.1:0-18678 GCA_022494985.1 Micrasema minimum
GTGATTACAATATTTAAAATGTGTTAAAATGTCGGCCTTAAAACAAGTACCTACTACCTAAAAAATCCCAGAGAAGTCCTCCATATTTTTTATACCATTCCGCGGAAACTCTTAACATTATTAGTATATTATTTTGTGTCTTAACCTATAATAATAATAATCTGTAATAGATTTAAGGAAATAACATGTATTTGGTAATAAATGAGGATATGGCGTGATGGTTAGTTAGTTAGTTAATTAAATAAAATTTCCTGTTACACAGAGACCCACAACGTGGCTTGTCTTGGTATATGTAAGTCTTAATGCCAGTAATCGATTATATTGTCCGTTGAATTAATAAAGCCAATGGCAACATTACTATCTTGTTAATCTAATTGATCTTTCGTAATAAGTAATTAATCAACACCCATTTGTTATCGTTCCGCTCTGACGCGGCACTTCGTTCTGTATTGTATATCTATGCCCCTCCAATAAATTTCTCTCATGTATTTTCATTATTATTTTATGTTTTCACGTATGATCATTTTTTGATGATCAAGATAACACTGCACTTAGTGTCCCAATGCAGTGCCCCATGCACCTTAGGTGCGGATAGTAGTAGTATGTATGTTTTATGTCTCCCTCGCGGTGTAATGGTCAACGCGTCGGGCTACTATGCGCAAAGCCGCGGGCTCATTTCTCGAAGTGGTCAACGAGAAATATTGATTTTAATTGTGGTTGATGACAAACGTTAACACAGATGGAAAAATTCTACCTGTGGAAAAAGTCGAAAACTATGTTTATCTTGGTCACAAAATCACCAATCGGCAGAGACAATCAGACCAGCGAGGTGGATAGGAGGATAAATCTCTATTGGGTGGCTTTTGGAAAGGTAAATTCCACATACCGAAGCTCCATTCCCAACTCACTCAAGACTCGAGTGTTCAACCAATGCATTCTACCCGTCCTTACTTATGGCGCGGAAACAATGACTGACCAAGCAATCCTCCCATAAGTTGCAAGTTGCATGGAGAGAATTATGCTTGGAATAACATTAAGAGTCCGAAAAAGGAACGATTGGATCCGACGCACGACCGTGGTGCAGCGAATTGCTTGGTTGAAGTGGAAATGGGCCGGTCACATAGCCAGAAATGACGGACAACAGATGGACGAAACGCGTTTTGTGTGGGAGACCGAGAAACCAGAGGCCTCAAGGACGTCCCGCGATGAGATGGGTGGACGACATCAGGAAGTCTACTGGAAGACAGTAGTCCAGCAGTGGACCTCAACGGGCTGAAGTGATGAGTGTGGTTTTTCTCGTGAAATGATGAAGATTCACTGCACTCGGAGTTCCGATTTAGTGCCTTATGCACAATTAGGTGCTGAGAGTAGTAGCAGTGGTATGATGTGTTATTGATATCTTCTTCATAGGATGTGATTAGGCGTGTGTAACACCGAGTGTGTTTAGGATAGACGAATCTAATAATGACATGTTACACTAGACAAGTGATTTCAAAGAGAATTGTCAAAATTTTGACACATGTCCATTGAGAGGAACTCACTATGTCTATCTTCCGCTATCCAATACATTTTAATCACCTTGTTTTCCTCTAACAAATTTGGAATAGAGAATAGGAGAAAAAGGGTGATTGATTGTTTCGTAATTTTCCAGAATACTTCACAAATGAACATTTCGTTTTAAATGAAAGATATGTTGAATGAATTATTTAAAAATACGTAAAAAAACAATTCTATCATTTTTATTTCTATTTCTGTGCTTATTTTTGCGATATTTAAGAACAAAAGTAAGCATTTTGACAGCTGTAAACACGTCCAATGCCAGACAAGTCTAGTTTCATACTAATTGATTATATTAGTAAATTAAATTGATTTTCCAATAACAAGGAGCGAAAGAAAATAACTTATTTATGTAACTAAACGCCATTGTAATGTTCACGTTTTATTAGATATTTATGTAATGTACATAAATGAAATGGTTTTGAACAGTTTGAGGTGCAGTGGGCCCAACGATTGCAGTAGCCATTGTAATGTTAGGTAGTATTTAGTATTATTACTGACTTCCATTCCGCATTCATAAAGGAATGTAGAAAGGGTGTTATTTTAAAAGTGCAATTCACGCAATCCTCAAAATAATAATTTTAACAGAACATACATCTCCCAAATCCCAAAGAATTTTACAATCTCCTGAACGTATGAAACTTTTTACGAGAAGGAATAAAAATCAGATTCTAACTAACTAAGTAACCATCACGCCATTTCCCCGTAGGGGATAGAACGCCATACCACTCTGTCTTGACACACTTCCTTCCGACTTTTCACATATCCACTTGTCGTACTTGATGTCTCTCTCGGCCTTCCTCGGCTTCTACATCCAGGCAAACTTGCGTTATAACTTCTTTTAGCCATTCTTTCATCACTCGTTCGCTCCACATGACCAAACCATCGTAAGAGCCCTTTCTTAATTTTGTCGATAATGCTTATCTCAGCCTTGCACTCTGCTCTGATTTTCGACATTTGTACACCTATCATACATAGTCTTATCGCACATTCGCTGGGAGATCGCATTTCAACAGCATTCAGTCTACTTTCGTCCTTCTTTTTCCAACACCACGCTCACTTCACCATACATAAGGGTTGGTACCAGAACTCCGTTATGTACTGCCAAGTCACATTCGACTCCAAACATGATGTAGATTCACCGGTTTTTCGGTTGTACTACGAGTTTTGTTACTCCATATATAGATAAATCTCCATCCTCATTCGAGACGTCATGACTTATGACAAAAAACTAACTAAATATTTCTTAAACATTTCCCGATCAGTCTGTATAAACAAATAATTGTACCTACCACCTACCTACACTAGAATGTATACCCATTTTCCTCGGTTCGGCTTTGGGCAATTTAATTAAATAGATCTTTATCTCCAGTAATCAGTATTATTGGCCGCCCGGTGACAGTTTGTGTCAGGGAGTCGGGCCTACCTCGGCCTACCTCGGCTACTACACTAATAATAATACGATTGTTTCTCTATAAAGTAGCATTGTTATATTATTACATTCGTTGTTACAAAATGGATTTGTGTAAATCACGAGAGATAACGGCAGCCAAACCGGTCGGCGCGGCGGCCATTAGACCGGTATATTAAATCTCTTGATCAAATCCAGGAATTAAAAAGGCATTCTTATCGCCAGGGCTGCGAAGTTCTGCCAAAAACTTTCAACACCGACCATCATTATGCATTATTTTTGTTCATTTTTATCTTTATTTACTGCTGTATATTACGTACCTACTTATTTTTGCTATTATTTGCTTAACAGCATACTCTACCACACGACTTGCGGCCGCTTTCTCATACAAACGTATTCCTCGATTTTCACCCTGGAAATTAACATTAGAGCAATGGGCCCTTATGCATGGTAGTGAAGCGTGGTGTTGGAAAAAGAACGATGAAAGTAGACTGAATGCTGTTGAAATGCGATCATATGTGTGGTAAGACTATGTATGATAGGTGTACAAATGTCGAAATTTAGAAAGTGCAAGGCTGAGATAAGCATTATCGACCAAATTAAGAAAGGGCTTTTACGATGGTTTGGTCATGCGGAGCGAATGAGTGATGAAAGAACGGCTAAAAGAAGTTTAAATGCAAGGGTGCCCTGGTGTAGAAGCCGAGGAAGGCCGAGAAAGACATGGCATGACCTAGTACGCGACAAGTACTTGCTTGGAAGTGGACATGTGAAAAGTCGGAATAATCGGCGTATGTGCATGAGAAGATGTATGAATGTAGAGGAAGCAAAGGAAGTATGTCAGGACAGAGTGGTATGGCGTTCTATCCTCTCTGCCTACCCCTACGGGGAAATGGCGTGATGTTTAGTTAATTAGTTAGTTTTTCACACATTTTAGATATCGACCAGATGCGTGTTTGTATCGTCTTATTTTTTTAATAAATTGTATATTCTCCTTTTACAAATAAAAAAAGTTAGTTTCAATTATTGTGTGCCTGGAAGTCGTGTGCGTAAGACATGGCGTTATCAAGTCGGTACAACAAGTACTTGAAAGTGGTCATGTGAAAAGTCGGAATAATGGACGTGGGCGTGCATGAGAAGATGTATGAAAGTGAAGAAAGCAAGGGAAGTGTGCCAGGGCAGGGTGGTGTGGCGTTCTATCCTCTCCGCCTACCCCTTCGGGGAAATGGCGTGATGGTTAGTTAGTTGAAGGCGCTACGTTATGAAATGAATTTTTGATTAATGGAGATTTTTAAAGGATTTCGTCGATTGCCGATCCATTTTTACCGAATCAAAGTAAACAAAAATATTGAAATAATAATCTGATCCCTGGACTTTTATCTCCGACTGCACAGCCCTGATTATGATTGGGAATGATATGGGTGGGTATTTACAGCATGCGATTTAGAATAATAACTCAATTTTATGTGTCCCTTAATATCTAGTTTTGGTATCTTTATTGTAGATAATATTATTCTATAATAGCTATTGCCATTGTAAAAACAAAAAAACCTGAATTATTTAAGCCTTTTAAATCGTTTCAAGATGAAAAATTTATATTAGTTTGCAATGTTGTATTATACAAGTTCAACGCATAGAGAAGCGAGAAACCTTTTTTTGCATTTTACACTGCACTGCAAACATTTGCGATCGCTCTTTTGTTGATCTGTGTTCCTACTGTGAAAACTTATTTTTAGAATAACTAACTAACCATCCCGATAGGATAGAACGCCACACCACTCTGTCCTGGCAGACTTCCCTTGCTTCCTTCACATTCGTACATCTCATGCACGCAAGTCGATTTATTCCGACTTCTCACATGCCACTTTCAAGCACTTGTACTTGATCTATCATGCCATGTCTTTTCTCGGCCTACCTCGACTTCTACAACCAGACACGCTCGCATCGTAACCATAACCATACCGAGTCACCGCATAAACCTATCGTGAAAAAACTCGGAACGGAGCTGTCAATTTTTTTAAATTTGTATAAACAACAAAAACAAGAGCCCTTTTCGCAATGACGACACGTTCTATATTTGTGGCACTGTGTGTAAAAACGAATGATTTGATTGGTTGGAATATACCAGCTTTTCCAGCTTACCATATGCTAGTGCCCTATCCCTATATCTGTAAAGATCCTTGGGACAAACGAAAGAAGGAAGAAATATAGTTATTAATACTAAGTCTTCTTCACACGCGGTTCCCTCCTGCCGTCAGAGCTTTCGTCGAATTCCGCTTAATTCTACAGACAGGTTTACAATCTGCAGCACGCGTCAGTACACTCTCTCGTAACAGCGTTCGGGGTACGGCCACCCCGCTACCTGCGCTTCCTGGCTTTACGGCTTCCTGCTCGCCATATACGGCGTTCATAGCCGCGTTACGTCACCCGCTGGAGCAACGCCCCCGCAAACTGCCTCCTGCACACTGCACATTGCACTCCTCGTCTGGTGATTTGTTTTTTTTTTTTTTTTTTTTTTTTTTTTATTTTCCACTGGAATCAGCGGCCGAGTTCGGTCGAAGTAGATGTGATATTTCTATCCAGTAACAAGTTGGCGTTTGTGGTATGATTCTCATACTCTATTTAAAATGTTACTTTATACAACGCTTATGTTCGTAGTCACCTCGTATTCGCCTCACGTCGTTTTGGAACCCTCTCAATACTCAACATACATAGCTCAGACTCGATCGTATTCAAATAAATAATATCATGAAAAATGTTGGATGGTAAGCTTCATTGTGAAATAAAAAAAACAAAAAAAGAATTTATAGCTCTTCGTAGATTCATCAGCCTTCCATAAATTATCATTCACTGATTAAGAGGTAGAAATATATCTGATTTATGTTTTTTGTATAAAAGTTGTAAATAATGTAATTTGAGAGCCCCTATCTTCTAGAGCAGATACACTCTTCATTGTCCAAATAAGAGACTTCACTAGAACAGAATGTATCTTTTTTATAATAATTTAGGCACCATCAAATTATTATATTAATAAAATTCTCTTTATATATCGTAGTATGTGCGAAAATTCAATGAAATACTGTAGCTGTCTTGACATTTTTAACATCAGACTCACCCAATTTCAAAATTAAAATTATTTTGAAATTCTTATAGACTGTAATAGGTAATCCTAATCCTATTCCCAGTCATACTCCTTTTTCATTTTCTTTACCTATCCCTATCATTCTAATCCTTCCCTCATAACTCTGTATTTTTATTTCCTTATATTTATTTTTTCTATCACTTTGAATTTGTATACATGTGAATAAAATCTAAATATTTGGTGAATCATGCTATTTTTTTGTATACTACGTTCATGTAATCGATACTGTTGTTTTTCTAATAAATAAATAAAAAAATTTAAATAAAACATATGGGGACATGTCGTAAATTGTTAAATTCCGCAATTCTTTTTGTGTGAATAGTAATGGATATGTGAACATTGTGACGGTTCCCCTTGAGTAAGTTCTCATCTTCCTAGCCTAGGTCTTAAACCCTTTTAGTTCTTGCAGAGTTCTTGACGACGCGCGGGCGGCCCTTTAAGTTATGTTGATAAGGCCTTAATTGGTTTCGTCCGCACGGTGCATAGGCTTAATAAGATCAAACACTGGCAATACCCCGTGGTCATGTGTAACAGCTCGTTGTCAAGATGCCCAGATCCCCTGGCCTTGCCGGGACAAGTCATCGAAAGAGCTTCACATAACTGGGGAGCGTACATGACAGAAAACGGCAGAGTTCAGAAAGAACTGGGGAGTGCGGCTTGGAGTAGCGGGTGCCGCATTTGAACAGTTAGACATGCTGTCCTGGAGACCGGATGTTTACTCGGTCAAACAAAATTCCGCCTGTATAACGCCTGCATCCCACCTGTGCTCGTCTATGGCTGCGAATCATGGCCTACCTAACCAGGGCCCAAAATCTAAACCTAACCTAACCTAACCTAACCTAACCTAAACCATGGTCCCAAAACTAGCAGGCTTCTGAGTTTGACATAATAGGTGTCTTTAAAAGATATATTAGGTGTGCGGTGGTTTGACTTGTGTAAGGAAACACAGAAGTGAGGCAACGGACACTGCATCTCTTGGTTATTTACTGTAGCGGTCGGCGAAGGCTGGTTCGGCGTGCTAGGCCATATACAATTAACAGGGCGCCATATATGGCAAAAACAAGCCTTATCAACGAAATATATGTTACAACGACTTATACACCGTGTAACAAATCTTGATGTACAAGCGGGAAACCAGTTTGAAAAAAAAAAAAAAAATCTACGGTCATATTTGGAGTCGATTTTGTAGATTTTTATTTTATATTTAAACCAGTAGTTTTCGAGAAAATTGATAGAGGAAGATGGATTTATTTTTGCAAATTTTATATCAAAATTTAAATTTTAGTTAGTAAAATTAGATACTAAGTCATAAAAAAAAAACTGCATTATAAATAAGATTCACGCAATTTTACCTTATCTGCGGTAGGTAGATACTTATAAATGCATTTATGAAAATAAGTTTTTTTTTTCAACGTAGATTCAAAAGTCATATTACACATTCGACGCCAATAGAGGATGTACGATTCAACCAGTTTTTCGGGTGTATACTATGTTTTGTTACTCCATGTATATCAGCACTTGAGATTTTTTCACTGTTGGCTAAATTATCAGCAGGCGGGGGACTCAAAACAATTATCCTCATTAATACATTATCAAGATCATTACTTTTGAATAATTTCGTTGCCTGACAGCCGGTTTGATTGCTTTCGATTTTGTAAATGGAATATTCATCCCGCAAATTATTGTCCCAAGATTTGGCGGATAGCTTAATTCGTTTCGGCCTTACCACTTGCCACTCGAGTAGTGGTCAAGTGCCCGTTGCAAGCTGAGTTAGTGTGGGCGGCGCGACTGTCTGATGGTCCTCCAAGGTCTCTAGAACCAGTTGAATTCTTAATGGAAAAGAATGGATATTAATAATGATTTGAGTACATTGGCGGGTTAATTGCCTAAATAAATTAGTGCAGGTATTTAACGTAAACGCAATAACAGAAAGAAACACTTTTCAATACAATACACACATATATTATCACATCTCAATGTCTGCTAGGATAGAAGGGAAGTAAAAACATGGAATAAAAATTTAAGAAAGAGATACAGAAATAGTCTTTTTCATCTGTTTTTTTTAAAAAGAAGTGACTTTCGGCTTCCTTCCTTCCTCAACCCTTTTCAGTCGCGGGACCCCTAGGTAAATCAAGCTCAGTTTTCAAAGGACTCGCCTTAAGTACCAAAAAACAGTAATAAATTTTTGGGACCATTTACTTTATTTATAATAGTACCTACGTCCAAATACAATAATTTAAAGGAATTATAAAAATACGTTTATAATATAACGCACAATGTTATGAAACGCATATGTACTCAACTGTATGATAATAATGAGAGGTAATCTATCTCCCTGTCTCTGAAGATTGTAGTAAAAATCATGGCAAAAATCTTCGAAAAATGTTTCACTAGAAAGGGCGTTTCCATGCATATTTTCTAAAAATTTCATCAACGCCACTTATTATCAAATTCCAACCGTCTAAAAGACCTCCCACGACTTATGCCCAATACACATCACACCGGTTTGTGAAACGTGTGACGTAGGTGTCCTATGATGACGTAGATGCCTAGTGAACGTCGTAGATGCCTAGTGATGGACGTATGAAGTGACGAAGTGATGGTCACTAAGCTGTCAACCAGGCATCACTAGGCAAGGTAGTAATTTATTCATAGTATGGAATGCCAACTTTTCTGGAAATTCTTTTAGAATAAAAATTTATATGTGTACGGAGAAACGGCACAGTAACGGTCCTAAAATGAAGCTTTGCAATAATTTATTTATTTTATTTTAGTTTGTTTAGGAACAATAACAGACACAAAATGGGGGGATACTAAATATAATAACAACAAATAATTTTAAAATATGGCCTAGGTAGTCCCTATTGCCCTTTAAAATGTGTTCACATCGTGATTAATGGAGTGACATACTCTGCAATGATTAAGTAAATATAAAAAGCAAGAATGATCACAAATTATCTCAGACCATCCTTTTCTTGAACCCGTCTACGGAGCTTCCGAAGATGTCCCCATCTGTACCTTCAGTGGCTGTCCCCTTGTGTAGTACGTTGTTACTCTCTGCTCATACGAGAGAGAGGAATTGGAATACCCTGTAGTGGAGGAAATATGCGCTCAAACTCTGAAATTGTCTGGATTACGCCAGATCGTAAATTGTCTCGCAGACCGATTTTCACTTATTAGCGTTTGTGGTCAAGGTGGACTAATTTATAATTTTATGCAAGCAAGTGAGATCGATGACTTTTCTCCTTTTTTCTAAACTGTCCAGTTTTTAAGAAATGTTATCGATCTTTATAGTTGTGTAATCCCCTGCGACTCGCCTCCAGATCTTTAGGCAAGAGTTCTTAAGAATTTGGCTTGTATCGATTCGATTTTATCTATGTAAACAGAATAGTGGGGACTCCATATTGGGGATCCATATTCTATATATCAATTCTTTATTTTTAGTGCTTTCACACAAAACTTCATTGTAATAGATTACGCAGAGAACATCATAGTCTAAGCTTAAAATCGAGAGCGCACAGTTTTAAACGCGGCGCGCTGTGCAAGCGGGTTTCATGCAAGGGGCATCGGACCCTCCCAATATAATACTCCCCACAACGTATCACTGTAGTGTAAAATCATGTCGTCCTATACAGGCACGTATAGGTAAACGACGTATATTTAGTGATTACCTTTCGATATAATGGTGTTTGGTAAACTCGGACTAGCGTTAAACTGTAAACGTCCCGAAGGCCATTTGTCACAATTTACTAATGTCAGAAGGGATGGATGGGATGCAGTGTGCAGTTAGACGGCGGGTCTACGGCGCCCGCACGTCCCAGCCCACCCGAGTGGCGCTACTCGGGTAGACTGAAGAACCAGCGTTATTTTACTGGACATTATTAAGTATAAACTAACCAAACTAACCATCACGAAGCTATTTCCTCGAAGGGGTAGGCAGGATGATAGAACGCCACACCTCTCTGTCCTGTCAATGTTCCCCCTGGCTTGTTAATAAACATGACCATTATTTCACAGTATTTTGTCCTATCTTGGCTACATAAGCCATGTCTCTTTCTCGGCCTCCTCGGCTTCTACATCCAGGCACACGAGCACACGTGCATTCAAACTTATTTTAGCCCGTTCTTTCATCATGTCATTCCGCTCCACATGACCAAACCATCGTAAAGCCCTTTCTTAAGTTTGTCGATAAATAGCTTCCTCAGCCCTTGCACCGCTGCTCTAATTCCGACATTTGTACACCTTATCATACCATAGTCTTTACCATCACATAGATCGATTTCAACAGCAGTGCAGTCTACCTTTCATAATATGATATGTGAAATTAGTTTTAAGCTAGGACCTAAATTATATGGCCTTAAGCGTTGCATTTAAACAGTTAGATCAATTGGTTTCATGCGCTCGTTAAAAAAGATTAATATAAGGGTGTGATGCTTTCAGAATTAAAAAAATCTCCGATTAACAACATGCGAAAACTTGATCTGCACACAAAAACATATATGTAATTTTTGTAATGCAAAATAAGCCCAAGCAGTATCGCTACTTTCCCTTAGCTTCAGATCGTGCATGATTCCTGGCATTTGCCGTTCTGGCCTAATACAACTTATGGTGTCGAAACACACGAAATATAACTAAACGACTAGCCGCATGCTTTATTCTCCATAAATCTGTATCTAATACAGCCGGCTAGGTACCGTTACCATGGTACCTGAGCGTCCCAGCCACTACAAAAAGAGGGCGGTCGCGGCGACGGGCGCGGTACGTCCCGTGTGTCGGGGACCTATTCAAGAAACCAGTTTAGTACTTAGTATGTAACGCTTCTGTTGTTGTTTCGTGATCTATTTATAGCGTGCTGATTTCCAGATGATATCACGATATATGGTTTCATGGAACCTGATTCAGAAATATGCTAGTTTTTACACAATCGTTTATCCGGTTAATACCTGGCATTATCCCGTATGCGACCACGTGGGAGCGCGGTAGGCTACCACCCCATGAGGTCCCCGGGTTTCAAACGTGAATATTTACTACCCGGACTCCAATTATATGATGTATCACAGTTGTGATCAAATGTACTTGAGGTCCACCTCAATACTTTATACTTCGCATAAGATAATTTATATACTTTAAATATATTATCTCGAAAGTTAAGATCTCTCTTTACTAATGACACCTAACGTATTGATGATATTTAATGATAGATGTGGTAAATTCAAGAGGAACGTGAATCTACATCATTTGTAACCTCTACCTCTGATCGAACATATTTATGCAATCTAACATTAAAATCTTTTTTAACCTCTTATGATAAGAGTTAATGAGAATTATAATGCAGCGCAATTCTGTAATATTATGTGCAATAAAAACCGTGTATGTAATTATTTTTGATAAATGGTATAAAACGTATGATATTGTCACATTAATAAGAGATTACCTGTAACAATTAAATAAATAAATATTAGCGTAAATATGGACGGTGTAAAAAAGTATTGAGGTATACGATTACCGCCTAAATATTAGGTGTTATAAACGCCTGCATCACACCTTTTTATTCTTATATGGCACGAATCATGGCATATTATGTGGAAAACAGTGAATCTTCATAATATTTCGGTGACGATTTTAATACATCGGCAGTATTTCCAGTTTGGCTTGAAAAGTCGCATAATTTTTCGAATAAAATTTAATATTGACATCAATTTTTTTGACAAACTTTTTTTCCAAATTTTTATCTAACTAAAGTGCTAAATGTTGGACGATTTTTTTGGTTATAGTTAAGTGTATTTTTATTAATCAAGTTAGTGACAATTGTTTCGCCTTTTAAGGGCATTATCATCACTGTGGCGATTTTAAAGAAACATTTACATTTAATTTTCCGTATACAAACTTGGCTCTATGTAGTTACAGTTTTTTCAGTAATAGGAGATAGAACTTCTGTGGATGTTTATTCCTAAAATTCCCGAATTTCATGTGGAATTGACCATTCAATGAATAAACGTAGAACCAAAATCAAAATCTAATTACAATTGATTTTACAATCACATTAAGATTATCATGGAGTTTTTACAATGTAGTTGCCATAACAATCAATAACTATGAGGCATTTAGTCCAATCGGGAGCTAGTTTCCGTATTAGTATAAAAACAAAAGTAAAAAACCGCATTTTAATAAATTTGTTGTTTGAAATTTCACTTAAGATTGTGGACATATTATAAAAACACAAAAAATTGACCAAAGCAGTGTTAAAAAAAGGGCTCCTACGCCGTCACATTGCATATTAAGGAATAAACTGTTTTTTAATTGCATATTGAATGACGAACTGCCCCCTTTGAGGTGTCAAGTACATTTTTGAATAAACTTATTAAAACATTATGTCCATGTTATTAGAATCGCATGTTTGGATATTTTTTCCATCGGAATAACAGCAATTCTGTTTTGTGGTTATGTGTAGGTATCCACATTGCGAGGCTTCATGTTGCTGTGTTCACCTCACTTGTGCAGTAATAAAAAGGTGGCGCTTACAAACGTAATAATTACGCAGAAATAAAAATATTATTCTAATGAATATGCAATCACCAAATATAGAGTTTTTTATATTAATCGCTAGATTTAAATGTAAATTGGCATGTTATATAACTGCTTTACTCCATTTCTTCTGCCAGATAATCGGACTCAGTTTTGGATGAAAGATATATTTTGCATTTATTTTATGATCGAATAATATTATATAAAAATTATGTTTAAGTTTTATATTTTTACTAGGATTTCATGTAAAATGGGTCAAAATCTATTGTTAGTGGTTTTACAGATAACATTTTATGGTCTTTTATAACATTTTTTTAGTTAATATTTTTATATCAAACATTAATACATTAAAATTTAATATGTTGTAGCTTACCGTAACAATCGATGTGTTCATTTATACATATTCTATGTAAAAGGTAGCAACAGTACCGTATATTCCCATTGCTAGGTATAAAAATATATGCATTTGATTAAACATATACTGGGATATTATCATCTCACATTTGCATAACAA
Organism: Micrasema minimum; assembly: GCA_022494985.1. Classification (NCBI taxonomy): domain Eukaryota; kingdom Metazoa; phylum Arthropoda; class Insecta; order Trichoptera; family Brachycentridae; genus Micrasema; species Micrasema minimum. The sequence goes on from JAGVSP010004166.1 coordinate 13,147, forward strand.
GGAAAAAAAACTATCGACAGAGGAATTACCTGCGGATAACGTAAATATTAGAATTAATATTTATTCCTATTTATTTTTTTTTTGTTAAAATGTAGTTAAATCAAAACTATTTACATAAAACAATACAGGTTTCGTCAATGTAAAAACAACGCTATTCAATCTTTGTAGATATGTGTTTTGCGCAATAATGTTTTTAGTTAACAATATTAAATTCAATTCCGTATAATCGATATTTAATGCGCCTAATGCCGCAAGTAATATAACATAAAGCTAAATAGATACTTGAAAAAAGATTTGATTATACTGCTATAATTTCAATTTATTGATTTAAATTCAAATCGCAAGTTAGTATTATTTTTATTTAACTAGCTGATACCCGTCGCGTTGCTGCCGCAGAAGAAACAGGTAAATTCTAGAAATATCGATTGAAATTTGAAAGATATTTATCTCGTTTCTTTGGGAATTGGTAATAGAAGGAATGCTTTGTATTTTTCTTCTGATGATAAATGCATTTATGAAAATTGAATAACTCGTTATAATGTGTATACTCGTATGTATAAAGGTATAGTGTAAATATTATTTTAATTTATTTTGGTGACTTTATTTTTCAAGTGCTTCATGGTAGGTATTATATAATATATTTATTTGTTTATCCGTCTTTGGCATAAACAATTAAATTTCTTGGCTGTCCGACTCGTAAATTTAAATATGAGGACTTCTATTACCCTTGGACATTTATTTTTTTAAAATGTGTGTGGCAGGTTTCCGACGCATGAATGGAATTTACTCTTAGATGAAAAAAAGGTGCGTCCGTCAAGTTTGGATTTCAATATAAACTCTATATTCGAAAACAGGTCACCCAAAACCCTTTTAAACGATACCAATCTTTATTTTATAAAAAAATGTGCGTCCGCCATCTTGGATTTCAAAATAAACGCTTAATTCGAATCAGGACGCCCGTACGCCCTAAAAACGATACCCATCTTCATTTTATGAAAAAAAAGGTGCGTCCGCCATCTTGGATATCAAAATAAACTTTAAATTTGAAATCAGTACGCGGAATAACGCCCTAAAAACGATGCAAACCTTCATTTTATGAAAAAAATGTGTGTCCGCCATCTTGAATTTCCGAATAAACTCTTAATTCGAAATCAGGACGCCCATACGCCCTAAAAACGATACCCATCTTCCATTTTATGAAAAAAAGGTGCGTCCGCCATCATCCATTGGATATCAAAATAAACTTTAAATTTGAAATCAGAGCCCCCAAGAACCATTAAAACGATACCCATCTTCACTTTGTGAAAAAAAAAAGACCAACCGCCATCTTGGAATAAAAAATAAACGCTAGATTCGAAATCAGGGCCCCCCCAAAACCATTAAAACGATACCCATCTTCATTTTCTGAAAAAAAGGGACACGACCGCCATCTTGGATTTAAAAAATAAAACGCTAAATTCGGAAATCAGGGGCCCCCCAAAAACCCTTTAAAACGATACCCAACATCCTTCTATAAAAAAAGCTTTGTCCGCCATCTTGGATTTAAAAATAAAAGCTAAATTCGAAATCAGGACCTTTAAAAACCTTAAAACGATACCCAACTTATTTTATGAAAAAAAAGTGCGTCCGCCATCTTGGATTTAAAAATAAAACTCTAAATTCGAAATCAGGACCCTTAAAAACCCTTAAAACGATACCCAACTTTTATTTATGAAAAAACGTTGCGTCCGCCCCGTTTGGATTTAAAAATAAAACTCTAAAATTCGAAATCAGCACCCTTAAAAACCCTTAAAACGATACCTACTTTATTTTATGAAAAAAAGGTACGCCGCCATTTTGGAATTTAAAAAATCCATATGCTGTGCATGGGAAGCAATTCTGTAATAGGAAGTAATGGTGATGATAATTATTTAAATTTAAAAAAAATTAAAAACTCATTCGGCATTATACAAATAGAATATATATTTTTCGAGTCCCCCATTGTGATCCATATGATTTCCATATGTTCACCTCGTAGCACAGTGGTAGCCCATTTTACTACCGTGTATGGGGATCGTCGCCGGTTCGATTCCCGTAGAGGGTCAGATGAAATATGATTTATAATTTACATGTTATTTTTACATTAATATTTCATGTGCGATACCCTTGGGACTGGGACTGAAGCGTAAGACTGATCATCCTACTTTCATGTAATAAAATGATCAAGAGACACTGCACTTGGTGTACCAATGCAGTGCCCTATGCACCATTGGGTGCGGATAAGGGAGAGTAGTAGTAGCAAATGCTCCAAATTTCAAACAAAGATTCTTGTAGCTCGAAGGAACCTATAATATAAACTCCAAACGAATTATAAGGTAGGTACTTTTTATTACGAATTCACTGTCTGTTAATGATTTTATTCCATAGCCACAAAACTTATAACAGATTAAACTTAAAATATTATATAGTAAAAAATAATGTTTTTAAAACGTTATAACTTTTTTTTATTTTCCCAGCTAGAAACGATTTTTAGGTGTCTTTGAACTTGGAATTTTGTCTTCTTTCTATTTATTGCAAAAAACAGAGCTCTGCAGAGTTATTCTCGATCAGGAGAAGCCCTTGTCAAACGATTTTTTTTTTCTCATAGAGAAAAACTGACGATGAAACTAACACAGAAATCTTGAACAAAAAAACATTTTCGGAGGTAAAAAATGCACTCGATAGCTCAAAACCAATTCACGGCACTTATTTATTGTGAAAAAAGTTCGAATCGGGGTGTAAATAAATTTAAAAATGTAATTGAAAGTTCGAGGTGTATAAAAATAAATTGTATACGTGATGAAAACGACATTAGCGCCTTTTGCTGTACAGCATTATTTGACGACATTTTTTAAAAGCTTTATGTACTTAGCTATGCAGTTCTATCGGTTACATGGCGTATCCAAAATTCACCCGGAACTGTCACTAAATTATATCAAATACACAAATACAAAAATTATTATAAAATGGATGTTATAATGCAGGAACCTTCCCAGGAGTGAATAAAACAACCCTCTAGAACAACTTATTGCAATCGGATAAGCGGTTTACGAATCTATAAAGGACAAACATATATACAAACTTACATTCATTTTTATATATATAGATTTCAACCACTGTATAACGAAACAATGTTGTTTTTTAAGTTGTTTACTTTTGATCCCATACAAACTTAATCCTCGATTTTCTGCCTGGAAGATTTATTTTTATTTTTTGAGATCAAACTTATAATGCTACAATGCCCTGACTCGACACGGACTATCTAGTGAGTCGGGGCCAGATCATTGGCATGGGTCTCCACTGATTGAGTCGCCATCCCATTATTGTGATAATTAAAAGTAAATAAATAAATTTAACATTAGAGCAATGATTTTTTCACACATTTTAGATATCGACCAGATGCGTGTTTGTATCATCTTATTTTTAAATAATTTATTTATCTCCTTCAACAAATAAAATTGTAAAAAAATGACGATGCAAACACGCATCTGGTCGATATCTAAAAAATGTGTGAAAAAATCATCGCAAGTAATGTTAAATTATAGGGAGAAAATCGAGGAAAACGTTTGTATGGGAAGCGGCCGCGAGTCATTGTTCATACTTAGTAAATTACATAAAGCAAGATGTTTCTCTAATAAACCTGAATGTTATTTTTGATCAGCAACTAATTCGCCATATTGTGTCTTCCTCAGGTGAAGGGCGAAGGAGATGAGTCGGACCCCGGCACGCTGGACGAGGGCGGGGAGCGCGCGTGGCTGTGCCACGCGGCGGGCTTCACGGCCGCGCTGCGGGCGGGCGCGGGCGTGCCAGGCGCGGGCGTGCCGGACGCGGGCGTGCCGGCGCGGGCGTGCCGGGCGCCGGCGCGGAGGACGAGCGCCGCGCCGCGCGCGCGCGCGCCCGTGCGCCTCGCGCACTCGGGACAGGAGATGGAGGTCGAGGACGATGACTTGGAGAAGGTAACTCATCTTCTCTGTGAAGAGTCCCTAGAATATGGATAAGAATAGTAATGTTACGCTAGCTGTGAGGAGATCGGTCTAAGAGGAACGGGCACACTACCACCCGTGGTTTATTGATTTATTTTTTATAACATTTTTCAAAATAGGGTATAAATCACTTTTTGACGTCATTTAGAATTTGGAAGTGTTATTTGGTCGCCGCACTATATAACATATGTAAATGTCATTGAATTTATACTGAAAAGGTTTCTTCGCAATCTAACATTGAAATTCAATCTTGGCCAAACCCTACCATTTTATGATCAGCGCCTTTTACACTTCGGTGTTGACAAGTTGGAAGTTCGGAGAAAAATTGCGGACTTAATGTTTCTTCATAATATAATACATGGCAAAGTTGATTCTATATTCTGCTTGGAAAACTTTGAATATTCCAAGTCGGCGGTTGAGATCATATAAAACATTTTTTGTCCCAACTTTTAACAATAATATATATGGCGTACTTTAATTCCTTATCTCGCATGTTAAGACTGTACAATGACAGAAAAACATTTTAATATTGATGTATTTAATGATAAATGTGGTGAATTCAAGAGGAACTTGAAATCTTTTTATAACCTCTGATTGAACATATTTATGCAAAGTACTTAAAGCTTTTTTAAACCTGTAAATTGTATACGAGTATAATAATGCTGTGTAATTCTGTAATTGATGTGCAATAAAACCGTGTATGTAATTATTATAATAAAATGTAAAATGATAGATATTGTCACATTGTAGAGTTACCTGTAATGAAATAAATTATTTAATAAAAACAAAAAATTACAATATACAATAAGTATCACAAATTTTAATAAAAATTACATAACAACACCATACGAATATAAATTATTACATCCAAGGGTTTGAATCTTCAAAATAGTCACCTATCTGGTAATATGCCTTCAAACACATATATGTAATACAATTGTACACAATTGTAACAGGACTGTCAATACCCAGCTTTTAGCTTATTTGGCAGTCCAGGACCATAAATATGTAACTTTAATTTGCTGAAATATCCCAGAAGTTATCACAACGGTCAGGCCAGCGCCAGAACTGGCGACTTTCGTGGTCTAATAATGAGGCTCGACTCTCTTTGATGGTGAAGAGAGTACAGAAGAAATACCTGCGCTATCTGTACCTAAAAGAGTATGGATATGTTCCTTGGCTCTTCCCAACCGACTTTTTACTAGGGATGCTAGGCTATCAGTTATTATGGAGGAGGAGGGACGTTCATTTGGGTGTTCACTTCTTCTAGGAGATTGGTGGTCGCATACATAACTCAGAAATTTTGATGGATGTAGGTCTGTTCGTACCTGATAACTATCTTCGACAAAGACAGCATCGATTGTTTTACCTACCACGATGTAAAACCAACCTGCTAATGGTTAAGCTGGTTGGTAGAGCAATCTTGCTACTCAATCGCATCACCTCGGATGTCGACATATTTCACGACAGTGGGTCTTTCCTTAGGAACGCACTTTCTAACTTGACATTGCTATATTATTATCTATTTATT
>JAGVSP010004167.1:0-16377 GCA_022494985.1 Micrasema minimum
GGGCACCTAACTAGGCCCAAGACAGCAGAATACTAAGTTTTGAGAATAGGTGTCTTAGAAGAATTTTAGGTGTGCGTGGTTTGACTTTGTAAGGAACACAGAGGTGAGGCAACGGACACAGCAACCCTTGGTATCTACTGTCATCCAGCGAAGGCGTTTCGGCTGGCTGGGCCATATACTGCGTATGCCTCCGAGGATGCGCGGGAGCTGGCGGCCGACCGCTTGGCCTGGAGGCAGTTTGTGGATTCCATATGCTCCACATAGGGAGCGGATATGGCATAATGAAAAAATAATGAAAAATGCAGCGTTAGGTGCGGATAAGGGAAAGTAGTAGTAGTAGTAGTAGTTTATAGTACAATAAAATACATTTCAATTAAGAATGACTTAATAATGTTGAATGCCGAAAGCCGTATAATAGGTTCTCGGATGTTAAGATATTTATTATTTGTTAACTAACCATCACTCCATTTTCCGAAGGGGTAGACAAAGAGGAGAGAACGCCACATCACTCTATCCTGGCAAACTTCCTTCGCTTCCTTCAAATTTATACGTATTCTCATGCATGCACGTCGTTCATTCCGACATTATTTGGGTTTTTTTTTTCAAAAGAAGCATGCTAGGACTCAGTGGTGTATAGTTCTATTGTCTCTGCCTACATTTTTGGAGAAAATGCGTGACGGTTAGTTTGGCTAGTATTCGCAGCTTTTTTTTAAATACAAAATAATGATTAAACTGGAAATGTCTATGGAAAATGCTGCCAACTCCTGGACTAAAACAACATCCAGTAACTAATAATGATGTGGACGAACCAAGACGGAGTCACGAACACATTAAGATTAAGAAGGTTCTAGCAAACATCCAGCGCTCAATTTGGCAATGGAAAAATACAAACTCTTCTCTTCACAGAATAAGAAGGGAGAAGAAAATTGCTAGCGTCTCTCTGAAAATAATCTCAACTACTACATCCCTGTTTTCCTAGAACACGATTTGTTCAAACCTCATTAGGATCAAACCAAACATTCCCATGGTCGTTTCTGCATGAAACTATTCCCAGCTGAAATTAAATGCTGGTTCCCATCATGCATAAAAAAATATTCTTTGCCTTCGTAACTTCGTAACAAAATTTTATATGTTTATTTATAGTTTTATCAGAGTAATGTTACTGTGGTGGGTAATAATAATAATGATAATAATTTATATTACAGATGTTATCTTCACACAAAAGCTTCACAAAATGACAGCGAGAAATGGTAATTCTTAGTAATAATACTCACCGCTCGTCAGAAGGATTTAGTGACCTCGTCCCCCCATTATTGGTGAGAATCAAGAGGTCTCAGATAAACATTCATTAAAATATCCCAAGGAACGTGTGGAGGGGAAGTAGATTTTGATTTACGGCAGCGCTGGAAGTATTTTCTTGGAACGGTAGCTTGTTTTCCCGCTGTTAAATTGTTCCTAGGAATTTACGAAAGTGACAGCTCTGGGAAGCTCGCGTAACCGAAGCGCGATGTTACCACGAATTTGTACCCCTCTGTTTGTTAACCAAGCATTTATGATGATTGTTATTAATGTCTCTGATTAATGCGAAAAAAAGATTTCATATTTAAAAAAGCAAGGTTTCTTATTAAATTTTAAATGAATAATTAAGTACTGAATTGTCGCTACTTTTGAAAAAGATTAAAGCCTTTTAATTTTCAGGTTGTATTAAAATGATTCAGATAAATTAAAAATTTCCTTAATCATTTTTCTCCGTATCGCTTTTAGCATTTAAATTCGTGAAATTTATTTATTGTAATAAAATATCACCACTGTCAACATTTTTAGCAGTCCTAAAAAGTAATTCCATCTACAAATAAAAAAATATACAAGTTAACAACTGATAAACTTGAAATTCTCTTAGAACTTTCATAGGCGTGCGCTTAAAGCTTTCGCTGAGTCCTAGATAAAATATTATTTCTCTGTTTCTGAAGTTAAACCCTCGCCATTAAATTCTCGATGCATTCAAGAAAGCGCACAATGCAAAAGTCTTTATCTGATTCCTAATGGTAGCCTCCTGGCAGCCTAATTATTTCCGGTTTATAGCATCAAATAAACAATATTCCACGGAGAGAACTTCGTCATCATTTTTACAGATAGAAATAATGTTTTATATAATGCTCGGTTTTTTACTTACGAAATGTATTTTTGAGCATCTAAAATCTGATTTCGATTCTCATTTATTTATACGATTTTATAACAGATAACCCCGTTTTTACTGTGGTTTCTTATTCAATCGCATGTAGGTTACCAAACATCAGGATTTAGCAGAATAGCCCATATTAAGAATTCTTATATCTAACGCTATTGTTTTTTCCTGTTGGATTTCCAAATAAAATTTTTAAAAAAATTAAAAATCCGAATTTTGAGCTCAAGTAAGGTTTCAAGATTTCATCCGGGTTTTTTATCGTTGTAAATTATCGGATATTTTCAACTTATAAAAAAATTAAATGCTTTTTTTACAAAACTTATTGCAAGAAAAATAAAACATTTTGACTTAATTGTATTTTTAAAAGTAAGACACCTATCACCAAAAAGTCTTTGACTTTACAATATTGTAAATATAACATGTATATATTGCATATTATGTATGAATATTATGTATTGCATATTATATGTGATATACAAACAAACCATTTTGTGTGTTTTGTCGTTTAATATTTTAAACAATTTCCTATTAAAATATAAATAATTTTCATCAATAATAAAAAAAAATCCTTATCAAACTGTGACTAATATTTTCAATGAATATTTTTGTTTAATTGAGGTTATTGTATCTTTCAACTTAAATTACGATGGAATTAAAATTAATATTGTCCTTTGTGGCTTAATTATTAGAACATTGTAATACCCGATTATGATAATGTTAACTAGTAATTATTCTGCTCACGTAAACAAATCCCTCTGCGATTAACGTTCGCCCGCCATTTAACATTCCTTTCCGAAGTAATTATTGTAATTTGTAATTAGTTATTCAACGCAGTTACAAGTAATTATTAATTTTCCAATCATTTTATAATTAATAAGCGTTTACTAGTCTAGGCTTAGCTTTTACTGTAAAAATTAAATACTAGTGTTTCTAAGCTAAACTACAATGGAGTTTTTCTAGAAGACATCAAAACTAACTAAAAATGTACCTATAAAAATTAAAGCATTAATCATGTTAATATTGTATAACCAATATTATTTTTAGAAAGTTTAGATCCCATGGAATAATCTAATGAAGTACTTTTTAAAATAATTTTCCCATTTTATCTTAAGCAAAAATTACCCATTTCATTCAACTTTTTATTATTTAATTTGCTAACATTAACTATAACCCGAACACTGGTGAATCTACATCATATTTGGAGTTGAATGTGTATTATAACTTCAGAATCTGAGTTTTAAAAAAAAAGTATCGTAGATTTAGTAAAATGTCACAAATTACTATTGAAATTCGATTTATGCTTTTGTTTCTTTTATGGATAGTATTAAGTTCCATAAATAAATAATATTTGATAACAATTTGTTAGAATTTCTCTGAAAACAATATCAACTTCTTACTCAATTTTCTCGATAGTTGTAAGTCAAATAAAAATTTAAAAACCTACAAAATCGACTCCAATATGACGTAGATTCACTAGTTTACCGCTTGTATAAAGAGTTCTGTTACACGGTGTATAGATCAGCCCCACATAAATTTTCAAAAACAACAGGTAAATATTACACAAAAGCTTATTTTTTCTCATAAATTCTGATTGAATGTAGGTACTTGCGGAGTACAAGTACTTGACGAGGAATATATTCCGAATACCTCAGCACGTAGGCACTTATCACCACGAGGTGACTAACGTCCCATATTTCATTTACGAGTGCTAAGCCTAGTTTAGATGGGTAATATCTGGGCATCCTGACCAATTTACACTCGCAGAATTCGTCACGTAAACCACTTGGACATGAACATTCTTCTATTTTATATCAGTGTTTATTTTATTATATTTCTTGACATACTGTCGGCAGTTTGCGTCAGAACTGTGGGACGTGGATCTGACCTGGGAGGATGCGGGGGAACTGGCGGCTGATCGCTTAGCTTAGAGGCAGTTTGTGGAATCCATATGCTCCACATAGGGAGCGGATATGGTATTATGATGATTTTTATTTTAGAGAGCCAGAGCGCGTCAATTTTGGTTATCGTATGAATTTTTATAATTTTCAAATGAAAAATCAAATCAATAATTAAATTAAATGCGGTCAGGAAAATCTATTCATTATTAAATTAAATGCATTTCGGTAAGTAAGCAATTAAGGAAGTAAAACGTTTTTAAACTTAAAGACGTGTAAGCCTAATGAAGCAAGCACTTGGCGTCAAATCAGAAGCAAGATTAATAAATGCACCTAGATATTTTCCACCTAAACAAGGCCCAAGTTTGTGAGTAGAGCGGCCGCATATAATTTCCTGACAGATATTTCACTAACCCGGGCGCAGCTTTTGACAACACGAAATGTGTGCACCTGATATTTTCAATTTATCTGCGGTGACGTAGACGTATAAATGTAAAGCCAACCCCTCTACCTCACCCGCTGACTGCCTCAATCCTCTCTTTTCTCCCTCTCCTTCTCCCTTCTTTCGTGCCCCTCTGCCATCCCTTCAGCAAACTTTCCCCTTTTCATAAACGCGAAAATTCTTTTAAAGCCCTTAACAATTTTTTTAAAGACGATTTATTTGAAATCAGTTTGTGTTTTGGACCAGAGAGATCAGAAAAAACGATCAACGGAATCATTTTAAAATTACTTGAATGTTTTTTTTTAATGATTGATTAATCAAACGCTTTTTTTCAAAACACACATATTGTAGACGATATTGTTGTAAATATGTATGTATTTGGAGAAATTTGACATTCAATACAGAGACAGCTTTTCATTATTAAAAAAGCGTACCTGACATTTCATTAAAAATATTTTCACGAATTCTTACATAATAAATATCTATGAAGGACAAGACATTTAAATACTTATAAATGAACGAGACAATTATAAAAAAATAACACTTCATTGTATAATTGAATTAAAACAAATACTTTCTTCGTAACACGGTGAAATTTTACGATGAAAGGAACAAAAACTCAAAGAAAAAAGCAGCTCCGGGATTAGCTTTTATTTAACATTTCACATTTTTGGCCGAGGGGATTCTGTAGCATCTCTTCGTTAACGTTTCTCACAACGACCTTTTTTTTCGAGTTATGTGTTATTCTTGGGTTAAAATTTTATATTTCAAGAAACCTAGGTACTTTAAGACAAAAAACAGGAATCCAAATTTAAAAAAATAAAATGCGAACCTAAGCCTTTTATGACCTTTCAAATGTTCTATTACAAATTAATGATAGTTTTTATTAATTAATTTACAATGGTATTTTTTTTTATAAAAAAATAAATCTATGCAATCTTATATTTGCACATATTTCAATTTGTAAATATTTATTAACATTTGATTATCATCTTAATATTTGATGTGTGATGCCTTGGACTGGTTCGGAAGCGTATGACTGATCATCTTACCTTCGTGTAATAAAATGATCAAGAATCTCTGCACTTGCAAAACCCTATGCACCACTGGGTGCGGATAAGGGAAAGTAGTAGTAATAATACCGAAATGACAATTTTCGAGTGAAAACCTTCCATTAGGTACGTAATACATATAACATTATCACGTTTATTAGTCTACATAAGGTAAGTTTACCTACAATTTAAGATATTGTATGACTTTGCTATTCATATTGTCGAAACAAGCAGACATTTTTAACGAAGTGCAAATACTTTAAAAGCCACCCGCTTCAAATAAAATACAAAGCACACATTTATTTTGTATTATACCACAACCTTTCCGGGGATGTATCGCTTTGTTTCAAGTGGGAATACAATATAAAACGTGTTCGCATAAAATCAAATAACTTTTCAGTAAATTACCTCGGATTTTCGTGTGAAAATATTGAATGTGGAATGTACGTGAGGTGATGTCTGCACAGTGTCAGTGTGTTGGGACGGTGTGACAGTGTTAGTGACATTATGTGACAGTGTTGGTAGTATTATCACGGCGCGTCGCCAGGTTGTATCACGTGACACCGCGTTATCCCCTGAATGGCGGGAAAGGAAAAAACTTCTACACGATTAATAATTTATCTCCAAGACACCCAAAAATGTTAGTAATCGCTTTTGTTTTATTCATTTTTAAGATTTTTCTCGCACACTGCAATAGAAACAACAAGAAAAAGGTCGTCTTATAGGTATAGTTTATAAATTATTAGTATCTACTTCTTATTTTTACCACCTTTATAGGCCAGAGAGATAACGGGAAGTGGCTTTACGAATTAATTTTTAAAATATTTTGATTTATTTTTTGACCAGAACTTTTAAACAATTGAACCAGGAATTTTCTGGAAACAAAATTTTAAAAAGATCATTAATATTTTTAAATATTATAACTTTAATCTACTACTACTACTTTCCCTTATCCGCACCCAATGGTGCAGAGGGCACTGCATTGGTACACCAAGTGCAGTGTATCTTGATCATTTTATCACATGAAGGTATGATCAGTCTTACGCTTCAGTACCCACATAAAATATTAATAAAAAAAAAAAAAAAATAATAATAAAAGTTGACCTCTTACGGGAATCTGCACGCGTCTAATGCGCAACCACTATGCTACGAGGCGGACATGATTTAACGTAATACATAAATATGGGATAAATATTAAACAATTTCGAAATTTTTGATTTCTTGAGATCGACAGTGCTTAAATATTTTGTGCGTTTTCTAGTTTTCCTTTTTTGTTAAAAGGTTGCTTTCTAAATAAATTTTAATGAAAACATGAAATATTTCGAATTTCGGACTTGCTTTGTGTATTTAGGTTCCAAATACATTTGGCAACATTAATTTTTACGTTTCAACAACAAATGTTTTGTTATTGAATCAACGAATACTTTTCTGTTTCGACAACAAACATATTTCGGATTACCCGACCTATAAATGTCACTTTTATTTACTAAAAGGATTGGGAAATTAAAAACCTAATTTCACTTTTTCAGGCTCCTTAACAAATTTACAGCAAATATACGAATTTCACAATTCATTTAAAATGTTGTAGTTACATTTGATATTACATTCATTTGAGGTAGAATAGAGTAGGGTCTACAAAAAATAAAAACATTTACCCCTAACCTTTTCCAAACAAAAAATGGTTGGGTGTACCATTAATAAATAAAATAGATAGGTATATTTGTAGTTAAACTCCTCTCTTTTTTAGATGGTATTTTATCTTAGGTACAAATTTATATTTTTTTGGATTTTGTTATGTCCGTAATTAATTTTTAAAATATCATAATCGTGATTTCCCGCCAAAACAGGTAAGATGCGTCTAATCATTTCATGGCATTTTAACCAAGTTTTGATGTAAGTAGCGCCTAAAATAGAAAACAAGTAGGTAGCCACTTCTCTGCATCTTCTACGCATAATATATTCAGTACGACCCTTATGTGCGCTTAAGAGATGGGTGCTTTTAAAGCATCCGTTTGCGGTCAATCCGTTTTTTAGGAGTCTTTTGAATTTTTATTTTTAACATAAAAATTTCCAATATTCGTTACTATCACACAATAAAAAATACGGAATTTATAAATACAGGACATTTCCATATTATAGCCCTCGATGGAACAAACTGTTCTTCCGAAAGTCGCGGACTTCTACATTATTTAAGTTTTAAGTTGGAAAAATTATTGTACCTGACACTGTTGAACTTTTAGTATTTTTAATTTATTTTTATTTTATTTGGGATACAAACAGATGTACAGGTAAAACATAATATAATTAAAACTAATAATTAACAATAACATGCCTGCCATCCAATTATATGTATCCGCAGGTAGCTTTAAACAGTTAAAAGAATCTTCTTATAATGTAAATAAATATTTGTCGTCTTAAGTCTGTAAGTTTTTAAGTTCCTTTATATATTTGTTATATGGGGTATATTTGTTATTATGATCATAATTTTGTGTTGAATTGTTAAAATTTTATCGAATTTTCAATTACTTTCGTAACTGCAATCTCCTTTCACGCGTAATCTCAGTGCGGACTTGTAGGCTCATTAGGTAATCACATTTACATGATGTATTGTGGTTCGTGTGTTATCTATTCAGCTGGCGACGTTTCACTGAGCTAGTGAGGAGAATACACAATACACCGGTCGTCTGGTTGAGATGGCTTTTGTCATCCGCCGCATTCAATCCTGTTGCGCCTCCCCATCTATCTGGTACTATCTGGTACTGGAATACTACAGTAAGTACTGTCTTCTTGTATGTAGTTAAAACACGATGGGTCCGTGCCCCAGCTTGCATTTACTACGTAGGCATATATAAAATCTATGTACGTGTGTTTTCCTATTTTGATACCTTGGAGTGGCAATTGAGCGTACGACTGATCATCCAACCTTCGTGTAATTAAATGATAAATACTGCACTGGTGTAATTACTATCTATGCACCTATGCACCATTAGGTGCATAAGGAAAATAAGGAATAAATAAAACATGTAAATTCTGTGCGCATGTATTTCCCATGCGCGTGTTTCATCAAATAATTATCTGAATGAATTAGATCCACCTCCAACTGTCCCCCCTTTTGATGGTCGTCCAGGAAGTAGATGCGGCGCGCCAGACGGGTAGACAATTTCTAAGAATTTTTGTCGTGAATGAGTTATTCATTACATTAATCATCCACCAAAATAGATCCTTTAAGGTAAAGTGTTTTTATACAAGCACACGTGTACTTGTGTATATTTGTATCTACCCTCATGTTGATTCAACACACACAATGTACGTGCAATACACATTGCGCATAATACGCTATTCTGTAGATACGATTATGGCTGTGTCTTTATACTCTCGTGTACAAAACTGGAACGGTTACCTTAATGGACCGCAGAGCAGAATAGTTTTCTGTCTAAACATCCCTTTGTCTGACAACCAGCCACTAATGTGCCAGCGTAGATAAATGTGGTGCATATTACACATAATGCATTTCAGCTCGCAAACACTAACTTTAAAATACTTTGATCAAACAAAATGTCAATTTGTTAGTCAAAATATAATGCAAACTTTGGTTTATTCTCTATTGCAAAATCTGGTATCAAGAGGCGTCCTACACATTTTTCTTTAATTTTTACCTTGATGAAATTCGACAAGACATCACTGACACGATTTTTTTAAATAGAAACATTTGATTTAAATTTTATATCTCTACAGAGATGAAGTGGATTTTTTTTTCAAATTCTGCAATATTCAATCGTTTACAGGGCTTAGGACCTGTCATTGGCTGGGTTGAGTGGTTACTTGACGTATACAACATTCACCATTCCGCTTATTAGCTTACATCCACACCATGCAACATTTTTGATTTTGCTTATATTTATGTTTACATTTTGAAAACTATCCACTAGCGCGTTACTAACGACATCTATGTATTGATATTGAAGTTAAGTATTTTATATTTAGAACAGGAAGTTTATACTTTACTTTTCCGTAAAAAAAGAACCCCATTTTGCGGCCACATTTTGTGTCTTAACTCGGTCCTATGTTATAAGTATAGCAAATATAATTTTTATTTTTTCCAACTTTAGTGCACCTCTAGAAGGGCTAGTATAACTTTTCAGTTTCAGGCTCTCATCTTGAAAAAGATTAATTCTTAAGTAAAAATAAGATATACTTCAAGAGTATTTTTATATTACTACTAGCTGAACCCGGCCACGCTTCGCTGTAGCTTTGTCTAATATGATTTATTTTTTTTAAACATTTGTCAGATATAATTCTATTTTTAAATCCGATTAAATTATTTTTATTCCTTATTGGATCAATTTTTGTAATGTTAGCGTTGGCTAAAATTGATAAAATGGCGGCGCTGTGTACAACTGTCATTTAGTACTTTTAACTATGACAAATAAAACGCATAGAATGATCCGTTTTTGTTGGAATTTTCAAATAAAAATATAGAAACACTCTTCTGCAAAATTGTAATGTTCATTAAAAATTTTGAGTCAATCCATCGATTACTTTCCGATATTTGGGGTCACAAACATACGGAACCTTAGTTTTTTTATACATGTATATTGAAATCTGTAACATGAATGAAAGATAAGATTGTGTGCTTTATACCCTTTTTACGAATTTAGCAGCATTAATCTTTGAAAAAGAGCTGACATATTTGATGTTTCGTAAGACGACAATCTGTACTAACTTGACTCCCAGGAGAAATCTTCCTAAACGGAGTTTCCCTGACAAAAGATTTATACACGTGATGAAATGTTGCCTGGTCTCCAAAGTGTTAGGGCAAATTATATTATAATGTATTAAAATAAGTATTTAGTTCAATTATGGCTGAAATTATTTTATTTAATATTCTAAATGGATTTTATTTCAATTTTATTTTTTAATTTAGATAAAAAAATTAATAACTGATTTACTGAGAATAGATTTCAGCGAACTTGAGTTTTCCATTATTGAAGAAACCAAAGAAACTCGAAAAAAGTTTAGACAGTTCTAGAACAAAAATATTATCTCACATTATGTCAAGTATTCAGTCTTCTATCATCCATGAAAAATAAAATAAAAGATTTATTCTCATACTTGAACTCTGATTTACTTGTATTAGAAATAGCTTTTACTGACGGCTATACATTACACAAACAATTGCTGTAATCATAATGCTAAAATAAATAGCTTTTATACTCATACACATACCATATACACCAAAATGGATAATTTGACTTTTTTATAAATTAAGAGATAGAGGTGTTTTAAGTTAGCATAATTGGGATTTGAAATAATAGCATTTTTATCTGTAATTCACCGATAGTGTAATAAAATTATTGACCG
The DNA here is from genome assembly GCA_022494985.1 of Micrasema minimum. Classification (NCBI taxonomy): domain Eukaryota; kingdom Metazoa; phylum Arthropoda; class Insecta; order Trichoptera; family Brachycentridae; genus Micrasema; species Micrasema minimum. Next base: position 10,936 of record JAGVSP010004167.1, read on the forward strand.
ATGTTTAAGAACTTTTATTATGCTCTACAACTTAACATAAATAACGATCGAATCCTCAAAATCGCGAATTAAAATTAGTATGAAATTTATTTATTAAAAAAGAAATTACTTTGTGGTTATTCATTATAAACTATCTTTGTTTTTAACTACTTTTTTATTCATCAAACTCCCGACCGGTTTTTGAGGCAATACGTGTCTCTTTTTCAAGGGTACAAGTGCAGATTTTTTTAAACAAAAGAGTTTATTTAATAAGAAAAATATTGAAAACAATTTTTTTTTATTTAAATAGTTTAAAATTAGTATTTTATAAATAATGTAACGATACATTGTACAACTTTTACTTGTTTCTTCTATATTATGAGGAATCAATTAGTCAGATAGGAAAGCTATAACTCTTATAGATATTAAAAATGAATTGATTGTATGGATAAATGATTCCACTCCTATTGAAGACATATTTCAAGACATTTACCGCCCATTTCGTTATGGTTCCAATGTGATCCATACACGCCACATTTTCCAACTCTTTCAATCAAATTACTTCCATATTCATAGTAGATATCCGCATTCAATTTTACCCAAAAGTTATGGGATGAAGAACCCTTTATATTAATGTAATTGCTGAGGCGTTTTTCCTCCTTTATCATTCCCCTAAAAAGCGTATCCTGTATAGCGTAACCAATTTTTCATAGAATCAGATGTTCAAGAAGCAAGGTGAAAAAAAATACCCTGAATGACAGGCAACACCCTGTAAATTTTAAAAGCCTAGTTACCTTACAATAGAGTGTCACTAAAAATTTATCCAGTGCATAAAAAGCCCAATAAATCGAAGAGATAAAAGCAGAAAAAAAGCGTAGAACCTCCCATCAACCCACACCCCACCCCCCCCCCCACACACCCCCCCACCACACACACCAGCCCGGCTAATTACCCATCGACACCATATGCCACCCACACATCTCCCCATCTCCCCCCCAGTCGCAGAATAGTAAAAAAAAACAAAAAAATATAAATAAATAATTTCATGCGTTGCCCCCCCCAGGTACCTCACCCCACCCCTCATCCAATGTATCGAAAAAACAAATCCGGCGTTATCCCGTAAAAAACAATCGACCTTCAAGCAAAGCGGAGTCTGGTACAAATTTTTATTCCTTGTTATATACACGCCGACGTCCCGGAGGACTTAAGTTGGAGCACCTCGACATCAATATCGTGAATTTTTAAATGTATTAAAACACATTACATACTACTACGCAACTATTTTCCCCTATCCACACTACACCGATGTTTGCACATCGGAAACGCCAAGTGTAAGAGGAACTCAAGATCTCTAATTTAGAGTCTGCAAACCAGGTGCCACACAACCACAGTCAGACCGGACTTTTGTCTCATGACAATCTGTTAGTTTTATTGATTCACTGTTGTATGATGTTAATTTTAATAAGTATTATTAAACGCCCGCTAATAACTTGGTCGACAATACTGTAATGCAAGAAAACGTTAACTCGAGAAATATCAGAGCTATAGAATCAGCTATAAAACTGGTGCCATGGCTTGGTCAAAGTGAGTTACTAGCATAATATTATGTAACCCAAATTGATAAATTTAAAATGTGAAAAACGTAGTTGTAATATATATTTATGCTATATTTAAAAAAGGTTTAACATGACAGAATACGAAATTGAAAACCCTAATTTATCGTCTCGGATAATAAATTATTCCAAGCAATTTCATGCATAAAAAGATTATTAGCGGATCTAGAATGTTCACGCGAAATCGTGAGCTATCACACAGTCGATCGGAGACCGAAGTGTGTTTTCCAGCAATAGGTTTCCTAGGCCCATCCCGCCCCCACCCCCGCCCTGTCTAGTTATTGCCCTTAACTGAGATGGGTGAATCCGGCCCTCGAATCATGAAGCTTCGACTCCCCCATAGGAAAGGGTAGGACTATTAATAAACTGTCTATTTTAATTTCATTTTATCGACTTTCAGGCATTTTAAAATACACCCCAATTCATCCATTATCAAGTACTTAAGATGCATGTTAATAATTAGATGCTTAAAAATTATTCCCTTGTGTTGAAGGGGTACAAATGCACAGTTAAAATTTATATTATACATTTTCATATTACGGATGAAAATGCACAATAAAAACGCAAGAAACTCAGAGACATGTTAAGTTAACACTAAACAAGCTATTTCAAAGAGAACTGTCAAAATTTTATGTTCCATTTGTATTTTGTAGTGAAACAATGACAACTATATCTATCTTACAGTATCTAATACATTTTAATCATTCTGTTTCCCTCTAACAAGTTGAAATTGAGACAATTGTCTAAATCTGGACATGACAAGGGACGGAATAAAAGAGCTTATGTATCAAAATTATTATCATCGATGAAACTATGGACTTCTTTCGAGATTATCTACAAGGTACTTTGTTTAAGAGGTTAAACAAAAAAAAATATATGATACTGTAGAAAATATAGGATCTGATTCAAACTTACGCGACCGGTTCTAATTTGCTAGGAGGGGGGGGGGGGTATTCGGTTATGGACCCCAAATATCCGGATCCGATCCGTGGGCGAATTCTTCCCGTGCTGAGCAAACCGGCCCAGGACCCACACACACACACCTTCCAAAGTGTGGGTGACCCGCGTGATAGGTGATAGGTCGGAGGTTTGTGTAACTGATGGAGAATACTAGGTCAAGTACCTAATATCTAGCGTAGAATTCCAAACATTAAAGATAGGTACCTTCATAAGAAACTAACAGAATAAAATTTTAATATTTGTTTTTGCCAAGCACATAGAGCCGGAAATAATGACGTCAAAGTTAGCAATTTAGCATTTTTATATATAATCAAGTTTATGTGTTTTGAACTCTTGACAATATCTCTAGGGCCATTTTTTATGAAGAACGCGGCGGTAAATAGTTTAAACCATGTTAATGATATTGTTTGTCAGCCTCGTAGCATAGTGGTAGTGCATAAGGGCGCGGGTTCAATTCCCGTAGGTGGTCAATGTAAAATTTTTATTTACATGTGATTTTCAAATTAATATCTCATCTGTGATACCTTGGAGTGGTACTGAAGTGTAAGACTGATCATCCTGCCTTCATGTAATAAAATGGTTAAGAGACACTGCACTTGGTGTACCAATGCAGTTCACTATGCACCATTGGGTGCGGATAAGGGAAAGTAGTAGTAGTATTTATATATCTAAAGTAAATTTATTCTGAATCCAAATACTTACAAAGCTTGTTCTTAAAACAAGAAATTAATAAAAATTAAGTTGATTTTTATTATTAAAACGTTGATCAGAGTAGAAAATTTTTTATATCAACGGAGATTAAAAATTTTCTAATTATCTTCACGAAATTTCATCTTGTTAAAGAGAATTTAGGAAGTTTATATCGCTTTCTCAATTAAACATTACTAATACTTAACCAAGCATTTTTACATCTTTTTTAAATCAGTAATAGTTTTGCATGCACGATATTTTTATGGACGAAGAAGCTCCTGTATTAGATATAACTAAAACCTGTTAGATAATAAAGAAGGTAGTAGATGGAGGGTAGTAAAAGAGATTTGAGGCAGGATACAGTAATGGAGACAGAATAAAATATTACCTTTCTTTTCGTGGGAACATATCGTTATTTTCCAATTTCCATACTAACAATTAGCACAGTAAGACTTATTCGTTTTATTACAAATCGTTATTTGTGCCAGCAGTATTTTACAAGATACGTAGCCGGGATTGATTAACGGGTTTTTGGTTAAGTTTGTATCGAAAGCTAGAGGAAGACAGCAAAAACAAATAATCTTATACCGCCGACAATATTCTAGGATACGGATTTTTATACAACTATTTATTATTTAATGCCTAATCAATGGATGTTAAAATTTATAAAAGCTACTAAATTTTCTTCTTTTCAAGGCAAGTTAGGAAAAACGTTGTTTACCCCTGGGGAAAATGCCAAAGGAACCAACGCCAATGGAATAAAAAAGCATACTCTTGTGAACGATTTTGCTAAAAACAATAAGTATCTATCTATTAATAACAATTAAATAAATAAATAATAATCAGATAATTATTGATATCCCAACAGAGAACAAAGAAACTCTGGAAACGAATGTGGATTATCTAGGTAAACGCCTAGATAATCCACATTAGTTTCCAGAGTTTTCTCTGTCTCTGTTGGGACACCAATAATATCTGATATCAGCCGAGCATAGGGTATAATCCAGTAATTTGGTCTACAAGTATTTGTATACATTCAAAAATGTTGTATCAATAATAATCATTTAAGTTGTTCTGATAATACTAAATAAGAAGCCCCCTAAAACATCAAATAACAATCAGTACATGTGGTCAGGTCAATCATCGATCTAGTGAAACAAAACCAGGGGAATCAAATGTTTTTGCCTTCGTAACTCCCCCAACAATGTTTGAAGCACGACCAGACGATTACACGACAACGCGGACGCACTTACATTACATTAGGGAATGTATGCTTAGTTTAGTGACGCGCCAGGGAAATCATTTATTCCCGGACCAATATTAGATTGCAATACTAAATATAACTATGATAGATGTATCTTCTTCTTCTTCTTCATCAGCCATTGTTTCGTCCACTGCTAGACATAGGCCTCCCCCCATTTATTGGTCCACTGCTTTCTGTCCTGGGCCTCGAGCTGCCATCTGGATCCTGCAGTACTTTATTATGACATCTGTCCATCTTCTTGGAGGTCATCCTACAGGTCTCCTTGCAGCTCTAGGTCTCCAGTTCAGCAGGCGCTTCGTCCATCGGTCCACAATTCTGGCGTGCCACATGTCTAGCCCATGTCCACTTCAGCTGGAGATAGCTTTTATGACGTCTATGACTCTAGTCCGTCTTCTGATCTCCTCGTTAGGGACATGGTCTCTTAAACTGATGCCGAGCATGCTTCGCTCCATTGCCCATTGATAGATGTGTATCACATTTGTTTTATAAATCATAAAATAATCGGCTAGCGATAAGATTACAAACTTTATTTTATTTCCATTTGCGAGTTGATTTGTTGGTAGTTTGTTCACAAAATGTGGAGCAGACGCGCCAGGGGGATCAATTTTTAGGACTTTTTCCTTAGGAGTTTTTTTTCGACTATTTGCACCTAAATTAGTCAACAATATCTTTTTGCCCTAGTAAGATAATACATAATAGTAGTTTTAAAACATTGGATTAGTTCTTAAAAACGTAGGTTTCTAGTTCTACGGGAATTTTTCTCCTCAGGACATCGAAAATTCAGCCTCTCAAGATTCGCCCATTTACGATTTGTTTCACAAAAAACACTGAAAAACCATTGGATTTCACCGTCACAAAAGCACATAATATTTAAGAAATACAGTAAACAACAAAATTTTAATTTAGCGGCATATTTTAACTTTGTGTCAACTCTCC
>JAGVSP010004168.1:0-17560 GCA_022494985.1 Micrasema minimum
TTGATTTTTTAATTATATTTTTTCCTTTTTTTTTTAAAAGAAGTTTTCTTTCACGTTGATGTGTCTCAAATAGTGAATTAAATATGGAATGATGAGAGAAGTACTAAAAAATAAAAATTTGATCGAAAGTGTTTACTCTCCTGTAAGAGTCCTTACAAAAAAAAATAAAAAATTTTTGGCTTTGATTGAGAAATATTGCTGCTTTTCCCAGATTCACCGCACCAAGACTATGTAGAGTCGTGCTTCCATCCAAGAACCTGTGAGCGCGGCTTCATCTCCCGCGGGTGGACGAGCATTTCCCACCCCTGGTGCTCCCCCATGCACGGTTTGGGTTTGGATCTGTCTAACCCAAACCAAATCTTATATCTTTTTTTTAAATAAAAAATGCTGTTTGGATTACTTTCATTCCCTCCCCGCACCAAATGGTCTGGGGATTTGTTATCCAAGTGAAATTATTAATTTGTCTGTATTTGAAAATGAAGGCAGGATGATAGTACTTTTCATGCATGTCCTCTTTTCCATCAGGGATAAAAATTTTAGAGTCTACAAAAAATGCTGTTTGAATTTGGGTTAATGAAAAAATAAAGTTTTTTTGAAAGGAATTCAGTAAGCCTTTTTTCAAGTTTATCTTTCTGTCCTAATAGATTTTTTTTTAAGTGCTCTTTTTTGATATTGAACTCAAAAAAATTTTTTGGGGTTTGTCTGTAAAGTGGTTTTTCGGCCGATAATTTTACGTGATAAGTCAAAAGGAAAACATTGACGAAAAATAGATTTTATGTTTGATTGAATTATGATTATTTTGTAAATACAAAGAGGAAACAGGGGTAAAAAACGGCAAATTTTTTATGAAAAGGAAAATGGTGCTTAAAGTAGTTAAATTAATTCACGAGGAAGATCTTTTCTATCTAATTCCGATAAAACCCTAAATATTTAAAAAAAAAAACCCAATTTGGCTTTAGAAATCTTAAAAAAAAAATTGCCCCATTTTAAAAAAGCAAAATTTTCAAACAAGTTTAGAATCCCTGTAGAAAATTTTTTTCAAAGAAAAGTATCAAAATCTTAAAAACCAAAAATAAGGGGGGCTCCAAAAAAACTTCGATGTTTTTTCTTTTTGTTTTAAAAAACACTAAATATAAACATTGAGTTGTTAATTTCCAAAGAGTGCGGTTTTAAAAAGATTTACCTTTTTTAAAACATTAAAAAACTACTTCCTTATCACACAAGAAATATCCCAAACTATTATAAATATATGCTGCAGCAAATTTTACTCAACCTTTATGTACATAGAATCGAAATAAATTTCTAAAAAAAAGAAAAGTATTCAAGATTTAAAATCAAAAAAAAGAAGATACGAAAATTCGTGAATTTATTTTTGGTTTAATGACCCTGAAAAATGGTCACCACAAAAAAAATAACAAATATGAATTAAAGTATGTATTAAAGTGGTCAAGATCAAGTATTGCAACAATAATTGTCATAAATATTTGCCCCTCTCTCCCTACATTTTGGTTGATAGTATCTAGTGGAGTGACATTGATCAAGTGTTGTAACATGTATATTGTTTAACTTGTTATATTTTTTTGTAAATAATGTCGACCAAGAAAAAAAAAAAAAAAAAAAACATTAGCTTTGTAAATGCTTTCCTCAGCACGGGGTCCCCCAGTGAGGAATGCAATGAAAATAACAGTATGACGTCTTAAAAACTGCAATGTACTAAATAAATAAATAAAAATAAAAAAAAATAGAACATTACCATTTTTACCATAAATTTACAATTTTCTTTTGCTTTTTTTTCTTTCTTGTGATTCTGCTGCTTGCTAACTCCTCCCTTCTTACTCGGTCGCCTGGCTTGATGGAGTGGAAGAGAGATAGATGCGTCACAAAACCGAACGCTTAGGCGATCGCTCGCCTACTCTATTGCTTGTTCCGAAGCTCGCGCTTGCACACTCGGCTAAGGCGGAACTTTGACAATGCGTCATGCTTTTTCTTGTGTGCATAGCTGGCGTTCAGCGATTTATTAGAGTTATCAGGTGCGCGCAAACAGGTGGCCACTCAAATTAAACGCTGCGAACCCCATCCCGGGGTCTCCGATTCAACGCATTTCTGTCATCGGGCGCAATTTTATTTCTACGGCGGCTCAGATGAACTGTCGGCGTATTGTGGTGTGAAAAAATTTCAGTTTATACTCTTACAAAATTGCAGTGGTTTTTGATCATTTTCTCTGAACCATCTCGTTTGACGATCTTTTTCTTATGTTTGGCCTACTCATATAAAAATGTATACGGCTGTCGCAACGACCAGTTAAATGGAGAAAAATACCAGTATTAAAAATGTGTTCGCTAATCATGTGTAGATGACGATGCAACACTGCGAACTGACGAGAGTGTTTGTCTCCAGGTACTGCGTCCATATCTTGAGCACGGCGCCCCCCCTCGCCCCTGCGCACGTGGGCGGGCCGGACGAGGGCAGCGACCGGGCTGGAGTCTGGCCACGCCCGGTCTGGCAGGCGCCGCCCGCCTGCCCGCCGCGCCGCGCCGCGTATCGCCGCGCCTCCCTCTAATGCATAGTTCTCCGCGCCTGGCTGCTGGCCGGCCGCGCTGCCACGCGCTCTACGCGCAGCCGTCCTCAGCGCCCGCAGCCGCGGAGCTCTGGTGACCTAACCCAAACTATGATTAAGCGCGGGTCCATAACTAGAAGCCTCTATCGTCCCACCTCAGTTTCAAGAAAAACATCCCGTAGTTTAAGACTGTAATAACTTGACAACTAGGCCATGGAACTTGCCCAATCGTACCACCACTGTATCAGGGTGTAACTAAAAACCTCACGATGTACAAGCGCGAGAAACTGGTGAATCTACATGCGTATTTGGAGACAAATTGTGTAATGTGATCTTAATCTGAGCTTGAAATAAAAAATGTATGGCCGATTAAGTAAAACTTGCTCAAATTCTTACAAAACAAGCGTTTTTTATATCTTGTTTTATAATTTGATTTTAATACGTGTATATTTGGATATCGATTTGCAAAAAAAATCGAAAAAAAACTTATACTTCGTTACTCAATTTTCTCGAAAACTCAAGGGTCAAATCAAAAATTTTATTTCTTCTAAAATCGACTCCAAATATAACGTAGATTCACTGGTTCTTCTCGCTAGTTGTATATCGAGTTTTGTTACACTCTGTATATACAAAAAGCTGGATAACTTAATATAACACCAGAATTTAAAAACTAATTTAAAGACAATCTATGAATTGTCTATTGATCTAAGATAAGTATACTCGCAGAACAAGCAATAATGTACAAAGGATTTTAAATAGTATAATAAACTTACTGAGACGCCGTCAAAGAAGTAAACGGAATAAATCGATTAAGAAGGGCACTCACGCCGTAAAAATATGATTAAAACTAAAAACCTATTATTATTCGAATATTATGTTATAATAGTAGCAAATATGTTATTTTACTTCTATATATAGCAGGAGTTATTATTCTATAAATCTGTTGTGTCAATAAGACAGTCCTTTGATATTTATGATACCCAATTATTTGTCAGGTGCAAACTCTGCCTTCCGCCCAGTTCCTGACGCGGATGGTCTGCCTGCTGCCCTCGCACTGGTCCATGCTTGTAATCGTCCGCGAGCACGGGCTCGGGCCAACCGCTTCCTGCACCACGTGCTGGCCTACCGGGGGGCCCACGCTGCTGCTGGCGCGCTGGCGGCGGCGCAGGGCGCGCCCCTGCTGTGCCTCGCCGCGCCCCTCCCGAGTGGCGCCGCAGTCCCACTCTACCAGGGCGGTGGAGAACTGCGCCCTCGTGCAGCTGGAGCCCAAGTAAGTGTGTTTCTTCCTGTGTTTTCAGCCTGCATGTGGACATCGCTAGATCCCTCCAGTACACTGAGTATATTTGAAAGATTGTCATTGACTGAGACGGTGGGATTCTGCAGGCACAAAGAAAAGGCAGCTCGGGTTAAGGCTTCTCCCGAGGCATCCGGAAGTTACATTCCCAAGCCAGGATCCACGCCGTGTCTTTCGCAACTCCATATTTTTACGAGACTAGTAAGCAGATGCGACATATTTCAAACAAAAGATTCTTGTAGCTCGATAAGAAGAAATAATAACTTCCTAGAGATAGGCTAATAAATTAATAAAAATTCCATAACGAATTATAGGTAACGGTAACTTTTCTTTTGACCTTAATTCATTGTATGTTTAATAATTTTATTCGTAAAAGCCATAAAAATCATAACAGAGTAATCTTCAGAATACTCTATAGTAAAACGACTCTTAGCGCTTTTGCTGTACAGCATTGACGATATTTTTTATAAGCTTTTTGCAAACATGGCGTACCTAAAAACCCAACATAAAACGAAACTGGTCACTAACATTATATTGAAATACACAAATACTGTACTCAAATTATAAAATGGATGTAATAATTGCAGGAAACTTTCCAGATGAGTGAATTAAACAACGTCTCTGGAACATACTTATTGCATATCGGATTAACGTATACAAATTCATAGAGGACAAACAGATACATATCTTACCTTCATTTTTAAATTTAGAAAGATCTGCGTCGTTTGCGTCTCCCGCCACCCCGTCCCCCCCCCCCGGGGGGTGGGGGGGGGGGTGAGGTCCCCCCCGACCACTTGTTTCTGGAACTTTGATGTTGGGTTTGAATTCAAACCACCACTGCCCTAGTATCTTTCTCGGACCCTTATTTTCAAATACATCTGTGTTTAAGGCAGTTGATATTTAAACTTAAAAATTTACATGAGCTGGAGAAATGGTGAATTCCATTGTAGAGAATTTCCTTCATAACTTCGAACAAGAATTCCCCCCCACTAACAAGGGGCGTTTTCACCTACAAATTGTTTTTGAAAATACGCTTCCTAGGCTTATTTTCATTTTTATGACAACTTATCACAGACTCCAGCCACTTAGGCCAATACTCACAATAAACCGAGTGACGTAGATGTCTAGTGATGACGTAGATCCTCCGTGTTGTATGAATTAGTGAGTTACTTAGTGGGTAACTCAAAAACTGTAGTATTTTTCAAGTATGGAATGTCACTTCTCTGAAACTCTTATTCGAAGTCTCATAATCGCTATGCTTGACTTCATGGCCTGTTTTGCTACTGATGGTGCGCTCCTTTTTACTTTTTTCACTAGGCCGTATGTTATTTCGGTGATATTAAATTAGATATTTGAATTATCTTTTCTTTCCGCAGGTTCTGTTTATTAGAGAAAGCTCCAAGATGCTGTACCTCAACACGTCCATCGCGGGGTTTATCCCAAGGGCCTGCGCGCCGGCTCGAACCCCCCGATCAAGCACTGCTGGCTATAGACGAGGGCTTCGAGAACATCGAGTTCTCCGGAATATCGTACCCCCTCGACGCCATGGAGGTGACTACTATTTTATCCTTGTTTAGAAATCAAATAAATCACAATTTGTAAGTGAATATCGGTACATTTTGAAATTGTGTGTAAATATTTTTAGAATTTAATGTTTCGACTCCTGATTAAGCCTTTTGCATTTTTTCACACCGCAATAGCGCACAACAGTTAATCTTAAGCCGCTTGGTCTAGAATATTGGCCCGATGCACAATGCGTTGAATCGGAGGACCCGGACGGCGCTCGTGGCGTTTAATTTTTTTATTTTTTTATTTTATTACGGAACAATATTAGGACAAAAGGATACTAAATATAATACAAAAAAAGATAAAAATATACATTGGTAAGACCAATTTGCCCTTTAAAATTGTTCACATCATTGCTTAATCGAATGACCAAAACATAATGTTTATGAAAATGTGACATACACCACAATGCTTAAGTAAATATAACACACATATAAAAGCAAGAGTGATCACAAATATCTCAAAGACAACCTTCTCTTTGAACCCATCTACGGAAGCTTCCGAAGATGTTCCATACCTTCAGTGCTGTCCCTTGTGTATTACATTGTACTGCTCTGCACCATTACGAGAGAGAGGATTGTAACCAATATCCTGTATTGGGGGAAAAGCGGCTCACTCAATGTTCTGAAAATGTCTGGATATACGCAGCAAGTGAGCGATTTCGCTTATTAGCAGTGAAAGTTAGACTGTCTTAAAGACTATTGACTATTTATCCAGGCACACTTATTTTATGCAAGCAGGGACGAAAAGAGATCGATTATTTTGCTCGGCGCTAAGATTGTTTTTCTCAAACTGCCCCATAGGGTTTATTTCTGGTGCGTTTGTAACTAACCTAGAACAAGTCTCGTGACAAAATGGACCGCTCACTAATCAGAGTTTGTAGATTGCCACGGCTTCCAGGATATAGATAATGCCTTTCTCAGTTATTATGCCGTGTTGCCATGGGTCAGCCCAGAAGATTGACACTGCAGTGCGCTTTGAAACGTCGGCAACACAAAGGGCGGCTTAAGAGCATACTCCACCACGGGACTCGCTTTCCATACAAACGTATTCCTTGATTTTTCTCCCTTGAATTAAACATTAGAGCAATGATTTTTTCACACATTTTAGATGTCGACCAGATGCGTGTTTGCATCGTCTTATTTTTTAAATAATTTATTTATCTCCTTTAACAAATGAAATATCAAAAAAATAAGATGGTGCAAACACGCATCTGGTGGACATCTAAAATGTGTGAAAAAATCATCGCTCTAATGTTAAATTCCGAGGAGAAAATCGAGGAATACGTTTGTATGGGAAGCAGCCGCGAGTCACGTGGTGGAGTATGCTCTTTAATAACTCAACTCTTGTCAGCCTTTTTTTTTTATGTAAGAAGCTAAAACAGCCATCTCATAATATCTGAACTTAGCAGATACATTTCTCAGTTTTTATCAGGTCATATTCACTTTTGAATGTATGTGAAAATTTGTATGTAAACGCCCCTTATAGTGAATTTTTTTTCAAAGTAAAAATATAATTTTAAAAAAATGTAGGTTGGCTCTCTGAACCACCACAACGAAGTTATGTTCCTGTTAGGAAACATAGTTAGGTAGTTTATAAAATCATAAAATCAACTATAACGATTTATTGAATTTTTTTCAATTTTCCTGAAATCGCTGCGGTGGTAATGGCTGCCTCTGCTTCAGAAACCCTCACAATAATACTATAACATGTCCATAACATGGCAGTTATCTTTCATTGTCCGGTGCTGATTCTTATATTGATCGATTGCTAAAAGTCGGATTACTTTCAGCACGATAATTTCCGCAACACAATGAATGTAGCTTATTGGCGTTGGCTGTGTTCACGAAAATGCATTACATATTAGAGAATAAGTATTTAATGGTGTCTATAACATGTAGGAAGTAACAGATATTCGCTAACTTGTGGACAGATTGCTAATGCAATTAAGGCAGAGTGTATTTATAAAATTTAATGTTATATTGTAAGTTTTAGCACTTCTTGGGTTCACAGAAGCGTAAATCATCGCCAATATTGCAGTAACTATTCAATGTGTCATCTGTGTATGTGCAATATCGCATATAATGAAAATATTGCAGTAACGTAAAAAAATTGATTGAAAAATAACAATATCAAGGGAATTTTTTTTAAATTTTTACGATGTCATATGAATTTTCTAGCGTGGTTTGAAATAGCGCTTTTTCAAATCGCTCGCAAAATCCTCCATTTGGCGCGCATGCGGTGTGACGTCACATCAATATGAGCGCTCACTTCGTAATGAATTTCCCGCCTTTTATAATGGACGGGTATGACGTAATTAGCCAATAACGGGCGTTAAAAGTCACTCGTAATTTCGTGTTTTTAAAACATAAATTTATAAATGAAAGCAACATTTTTGATCATTGTGTTTTATATCGTTGGAATCGTAAAAATATACTTGAAATATTTATAACGTTTTCAAGGATATTCATGCTATCTGGAACAACCCTATTGCGTCCTGAAAATTATCTATTTGCGGTATAGACTTAACATATAACCGATTGCAAGACACATATTGATTAAATTCAAAATTTGTATGTATCAATCAGTGTATCTATTCATCAGACGTTTTTTCATTTTAATTGTAGCATATTTTCATTGATACTAGAATTGGCCATATAAATATGTAAAATTAGGGCAACTCTTAATATGTTTTCTTGCAGTATTGGCGACATAATTGTCCGATACGACTTTAAAAAATGTATGTGGTTTGACATCTATGGTAAATTAATGTCATCCATGGATAACGGATTTGTTTTCAACAATAGATAATAAGGAATTACTAAGTTAATGCCAATTCCACTAGTGAAACAGTCTTAGCTTTTTGTAAAAGTCATTTAGGATTAGGCGTAGTTAGTAATATTAGCTGGATAAATTTAATACCATCCTTAGAAAGTAGGTACTTATTAGAATAATGTTTTGTTTGTTGAAATTTTGAATTTAGAAAAATTTATGTAATTTTTTATCTATGCTCACTTGGCTTTCAAATAATGCTGCGGGGCTATTCTATTTTGTTTTTTTTTCCACTGTTATTCCGTTTGGTTTCAAGTGGTTACCGTTTTCACTTCTCGAATGGCGGAAATAACATCAGTAACTCGATTCTAATCGGTAACTCAGACAGCTAACAGAAAATGTTATTTATTAGGACTGTCACTAGATACGCTAATGTCAAATTCACATTGACTAAATAATCAATGCAAAGTTACTCTTTCCTTTCAGGATTTGTGGCTATAAAACGAAGGGCCCACCGCAAACACTTTTTAATGTTTTAATTAATAGTTTCTGTAGTAAAGTTTTGAAGTAAAAAAAATGGCACAGTGCGTAGTAAGGAAATGTAAATATTATTTTTTGAAAGACATCCGATACTCGGTGTTGCCATTAGCTTAAAATAATGTGGCAATATAGTAAATTAATGTAATTTGCTAGAGGCAACAATGCAAATTAGAATAAATCTATTTTTCTGTTAAATTTTTAATATTTCGATAAAATCTGGACTGAAACAATTTATTATAGAACTCTAGTTTAGTCACAAATAATCGATGTTGCTATTTACATTATTTAATGATTATATTCATCATAAATTGTCACACCATATCCGCCATGTGGGTTATATCGAAATCTATGTTCCCGCAAAACATGAACATTTTTGAGAAACAAGTTCGTCAATCAGGTTATGTTATCTGTTAGTTTCCGATCAACCGGAAAGGGGCGTGTACCTACGTTTCAGGAATCGCTTAAGCTAGATCGAGAATAGCTCTGCTGATTTTGTTTACCTATTAATTAAATTAAAACTATATCCGTCTTAAACAAATTTTTGTTTCAACCTTTTATTAGTTTATTTTATTGAAAATAAAAAAAATGTCCCGAGTTAAAAAAACCATGGGCTCTAAATATCTACTTAAATTGTGTTTCGTTTGAACTTAACATTTTACTTAAAAGTGAAACGTTATCTACTTAATTATGTAATATTTATATTTAAAAAATATATATTTATTGCCTTTTTTAGTCTTATGAATACCTGTACTTATGTATTGAAAATATCGTAGGATTTGTATGTATTTAAAATAATAATAATTGTGAAGAAAAAATTTCAATAAATTATAAAATCGTTTGCTTTTTTTTTTTTCAAAAAATTAATTTTGTTGGAATAATCATAAAAGAAGTTTAAACAATGCCCCTCTTTTTTTAAGACACAGATAATAATTATTTGCCAACCATAGATAATTTCTTGTTTGTCGAGAAATTATATTTTTTATAGAGAATGGATAAAGACAAATTATTTTTTATAATTTTGAACTAAATAATTCCTTTTTTAGGGCAGGTCCTTTTTTATCATGAATCATTAAATTGCTCAAAGACCAGAGACAAATTCGATTGAGGTGATTATTCCTAATTGATGGACTTTTCTATCAAAGATTGCTTTAGTTTTTATAGATGCCTAGATAAACTTGCCTTACAATGTTATTTATTAACTATTAGAAATATGAATATTTTCCGCTGTTATTGTTATTTTACGGAGAGTTTTGATATTTTAGTATACTGTGTACAACATTTTGTGTAAACTTGGGGCAAACTTTCTTAAGTCAGTTTGGGAGGAAGTGAGATAATGGCAGGGGAAGTTTTTTGCAGCATTTTTAAATGTATTTGCTTTTATTTATCTATAGAATTTTTTGTTCAATTCACCAATATATGAAAATTTTCACATATGAATACAATTTTGAAATTATTGATATGAGACAGGTTGCCCCCAGTCCACAGATTTAGTCGCAAAATAAGTGCTAAGATTGTAAAATACTTAAATAAAAATACTTACTACTACTAATATGTGTCAGAGGCTCATAATCACGTCAGTTGGACTGCGACAGGGTCTCCTGGAGGGATCTAGTAATGTCCATATGGAAGGAAAAAAAAAGATAACTGCTTACTTGGCTCTGATTTTTTAAGCATTTTTTTTTTACTTTGCATATTTTTTTTGTATTGGTGCTAGCAAGCTTTTAACACCACTATGATCTATGTAGATCTACTATGTTCCTGTCTATTTGCTAAATCTCTTTTTTCTTGTCTATGTCATAATAGTATTGCACTGTTGGTAAATGTTTGTCCACCTCGTAGCGTAGTGGTAGTGCATTTGGCTACCGGCATGAGTTCGCGGGATCGATTCCCGTAGGGGATCAACATGAAATATTTGTTTACGTGTGATTTTCGTATTAATATTTCATGTGTGATACCTTGGACTGGTGCTGAAGCGTAAGACTGATCGTCCTACCTTCACGTAATAAAATGATCAAGAGACACTGCACTTGGTGTATCAGCGCAGTGCCCCATGCACCATTGGGTGCGGATAAAGGAAAGCAGTAGTAGTAGTGGTTGGTAAATAGCAAGTGGTTGAGAAAAGTTGGAATTCTCACCACCACCATTTTTTTAGCACGGATTTGAAGGGTTGAAAAAATAACATGCATGTTATTAGTTCTTATCAACGGTGGAAAGGAAAAAGTTACTAAGCAGCAAAACACGTGCAAAGGAAAATGTTACCAAGTGACATGATGTTACTATGTCATTTGGTATCATTTTCCCTTGTACACATTATGTCGCTTAGTATCTTTTTCCTTTCAACCGTCGATATGTTCCTAAAGTATTAAACGCTGCATTTAGGAAATCGCAGAAAGTAAGAGTGAGGCGCCAGATATGAGAGCCCTTATTTACACTAGGACAATTTTTTTCATGTTTTCGGTGTCGCTGATCGCGGCGATGGTGTACTAAAGGTTTTAAACTTTTCGTAAATAAATAAAAAGTAGCCTAATAAAGCTTTAAAAATAATTGCGTGTAATGTCTTTATGTTGATAATATTGACATGTTAATTTTATATTTTCAATCTTAAAATCATTTTTTATTTTTTTAATATATTTGTTATTACTGTGTATTTTATGTACTTGTGTTGTTAAAATATAAGAACTGAACAAGTATTTTCTCTACTTATGTATTAGTAAGAAGGCATTTTGTAATATTTTTTCTTTGTATATTGTTGCGATATACTAACCGATTTATCATTTATTTATGTGATATAAATAATATTCTTTTACCTAGTGTCAAAAATAAAACATTTACAAAAAAATTATAGTTTTTATTTTATTAAGTTTTCATAAAAAGAAAAACTTCTCTAAACTCTTATATCATGTTGTTCAACAATTGTGCCAGACAGTAGGAAAAGTGTGTGGCTGAGCGGGATTCAAACAAAGCGATTCCAATCTGAAGTCCACTAAATCACCATGAAACCAGTCATATTCAATAATTTGTGTCTTTTTAAGCGCTCGATATGTATAAAAAATAAACATGGTAAAATAAAAAGATTGTGTGTTGAAAACACATGGGTGGCTAGCATGGACTTTATGCTATTGTTGGTTTTATTACTTTCATGAATTTTTTATGATTTGGAATCTTTAATTTAAAATTAGAACTTCTTGGATGTATTTATTATAACCGACCCCCCTTAGGGCGTTTGTCCCTCTTCCACTCTCACTTTTCTCCGTATAAGAGGGAGACGGTGTCCTATCATACTAGCTTGCGGCAGGAAAACTCCCATGGATATTGTCGATTTCTCATAGGACACACTGCGTGCAGGTCCGTGGTGCGTGCCCATAGCTTTTTATAGTGATTCCTCCAAGGTTATATCAAATATTAATATCTTTTGAATGAAAATACACTCGATCGAGATCCGCTTCCTATATATGAAAAACAAAAAATAAAAATTTCGATTTCAACTAATAATATTTTACTTAAAAATATATTTTTTAAATTTTAATACTTTAGTAACGGGCGCACAAAAATAAATCCGCGGGTGAATGCAAAAATTAACAAAAGTAGCGTCCAGTATGAATTTCCCTATTTCTCCCGATTTTTAAGACTGTTTTCTCCCGATTTTGAATTTTTTGGCTGGTAACACTGCTTTCAAACTTCATTTACAAAAACCATAGCAAAAAACAAAAAACCAAGCAAAAACAGCGAAAATGTCGGAAGCGTGGCCCGAAGTTATCGCCGCAAGAACAGAAAATCGCCATGAAATTAAATTGTCTGGCCCTCTTATTTCTGAAAAAATATCCGAACATGGATTGGACAATAATATATTTTCGTTAAAAGGGCTGAACCTGTTGAACATAAGTGACACATGCTTTAGAATTATCCCCGATGACATCAGCCGTCTTGTCAATTTGCAATCTCTGCTCTTATTTGGAAATGAAATACAACTGTTTAATGATAAAATATGTACCCTAAAGAAACTCAAAGTTCTGGACTTTTCTAGGAACCGTTTGATTTCTATCCCTCCACAAGTTAACACTTTGCCCCAGCTGACAAGCATCAATATTAGTTCAAATAAACTAGAAGAATTTCCGCAAATAAACGCGCTTCCTAACCTAATTTCGCTAGATTTATCGAATAACTTATTGGCCGTATTCCCCGACGTGTGTTACGCGGAGAATGCGCATTTAAGCGACTTAAAATTTAACAATAACAAGATTGTTGAAATACCCGGGACTATAAATCAGTTGCCTGTGTTGAAGAACTTCGATGTCAGTTTCAATGAAATCAAGATTATTCCACAGGAAGTTGCGGCGATTCCGAAACTCAAAGGTACGTGCATCGGGATTTACAAATTATTGTTATTATTTGCAAGTTACTTTCTTCTTTCTTTTTCTTTATTTGCACCTAATAGTTCTGCCAAGATAAGGTAGCACTTCTTACAGCTCCTTATCGCTCTAGTTCCTAAGCTCTTTGTCATCAACTGTTTCGTCTGAAACATTATCATAAAACTACAAGAAACTTGTTGACGCACCAATTACCTTAGTTCTGAATCTTAATAGCGTTTCACATAAAAAACAAAATCCTCTATTTGTTATTTTTTCTATGGTTATGTCCCACACTCAAGAAGCAAAGATTTACCTCATTTGCTTTTTTGTTTTAGATATAAACCTCAAAGGAAACGCTTTATCTGACAACCGCCTGCTAAAACTGGTAGACCAATGCAGGACGAAGCAGATCGTGGATTACGTGCGGCAGAACTGTTCCAAGGGGGGCAGCGCCGACGCTGCGGGAGGAAAAGGCGGGAAAAAGGCAAAAAGGGACAAAACAAAAAACAAGAGTCCGATGCCAAGGAGACCAAAGAAGATGTCATAGAAGAGTTGACCAACTTGATGCATGTTCTCCACTTGTCTTACTAAAATGGTCCAAAAAAAAAAGGTGCGTATAGTCTGGACAGATAAAAAAACTTAGTTTTTTGCCATTGATATGTTTATTTTTTCTGACGCAGGTTTGAACAAAAATTATATTTTATTTCAGGGGACCGCTGAACACCCCCAAGCCGCCTCCAAGATCGTGATCCACCCCCCATGAGGAAAAGCTTTACCGGCACAGCTCTTAACCAGCTGCGAGGGGGGAGAACCTCCCAAGGGAAGAAAGGAATCTACCCGAATACACAAGTTTTTCACCTTTTTCATGTAATAATTTTTAAAACCCGGTTTTCAAATTCACTAAAAAAAAAAAAAACCCCAAATAAACAAAAATAACCGGCTTTTTGCTAAACTCAATCAAAACCCTTTTAAAAACGGAAAAAATATTATAATTGTTGGGAATTTTTAAAAAATATTTTTTACCTCATGTTTCTGAAAATACGAAAATTGTATTTTAGAACGGGATGTATGATTTTTTCATGCGTTTTTCGTTTAGAAAAAAATTTTAACGGTTTTTATGACAGACAAAATACTAACACCAAATGTAGAAAACAAAAAATGAAAAATAAATTGTAAAAAATTTGAAAAACTTTTGTATGGGGAAGGAGGGAACATCACCGGGGCCCTGGAAAAATTTCAAACAGTACAGGGGTTTAAATAAAAGTCGATTTTCTATGTTATTTTCATAAATTTATTATTTTGGTTTAATTTAATGGGGGCCTTTTCGTATAAATATACCTCAAGGGCTTCAAATTGAATTTAAGGCCCGGAAATTAAACTTCTAATCGCAAAATTTTTTGTTTAAAGGAAATTTGAGTTTTTTAATTGACTAGTTTGAATATTTTTCGCGGTAGATAAAAATTGTTTATGAATTTTGTTTGATTGAAAGGGAAAAAGTTATTTTTTAAAAAAAAATTTTTAAGTTTTACCCCTCACCAAAGGAATTTTAATTTCATTTTTTTTAAAAAAACAATTTTGAGGGACCAAAAAACTTTGAAAAACGGTTTCCCCAATTGGGAAACTAAAAAGTTTAAAAAAATTCGAAAAAATAAATAAAAAATTAAAATTTTTTACGTTTTGGGAAGGGAAAACAAAAAATTTAAAATTGCAACAAAAAGTTCTGTTTAAAATTTTAAAATTTTTCCCCAATGGAGAAGAGATGTTCCCCAAGGAACGCCCCCATTTTAAGTAAGCAATAGGTTTTTTCTGTAAATTTGGGGTTTTGTTTTCTAAGGGTTCCCGTGAAGGGCTAAGCCCCGTAAAGCTTTCCAACCCTTTCCCAAATTTCCTCCAGTTAAAATTTTTTTTATTTATTTTGCCCCCCTTTTTGAAAATGGTATTCCAAAATAAAAATTTGGAAAAAGTTAAGAAACAAAAGGTTTTTTATAAAAATTTAGAGAAAGTGCTTATTTTTAACTGTTTTCCCCAAAAACCACAAAAAAAAGCCCATATTTTAAATGGGAGTCATAGCAAAATTAAAAAAAACAACTCAATCTATGTAATTTGGAGAACCCTTTTTGCATAAAAGACGGTAATTCTTTATTTTTTATTTTTTTTTTATTTTTTTCAATATTTTTCTTATATGATGATGATAAAGAAAATATTTCGTAATCTATTCGTCGTGTTTTTTAGATGTCAACAATCAACGTCCTGATGGGGAGGGAGTTCCCCCCCAGCCAGGGGGTTGCCCCAAAGGGGTGGCCCTCCTGTCGGTTGCTGAAGAAGGGCGTGGGGCTGCGGCGCCCCGGCGGGGGCGAGGGGCCCCCCCCCCCGCCTCGCCAGCTGCTCCGCCCCAAATAACAGCTCAAGGAACGACCGGAGGGCAACGAAAGATTTCTACCCTTCTAAAAATGGGTCTTCTAGAGGGAACCAAACAACCCTACGAGGGTCTGACCGGTAAATTAATCGTAACACAAGCCCTACAGAACTTGCATTACGTTGACATCACTTAATACCAGACAGTTGTTTTAAAAAAGACGCTTTTCAAGAGAAAGCAAAATTTTTTTTTTCCTTTTGTTTTGCGTGAAACAAAGACACTTTTTCAATTTTCCCCTATCAAATACTTTTTATCAACTGTTTCCCCCTAAAAATTTAAAAATTTGAGACAATTGTCTAAATCTGGAAGAAAGGGACAAAGAAAATAGCTTTTAGGAAATTAAAACCATTCAAATAAAAGGAAATTTTCAAAAAAAATTACAATAATAGGACTGTCCATTTGAGGAAAGGAAATTTAGAAAAACGAGCTATTTACATTGAGTTTAAAATTTAACTAAAAAAAATCCTTTCGGGCCCCTTTTAAAACCTAAAACAAGATGGAACATTTTTTAAAATTCGAATTTCTCATATTCTAAATCATAAATAAATTACATTTTATTTTTTTTTTGAAATATTTATTTTTTAATTTTAGGAAAATCAAAAAAAAAATTAAGAAAAAAAAGTAAACGAAATACCCCAAAATTTATTTTAAATACCTCGACAAATTTTTCCAAAAAAAAGAGATCCCCTGTTAAAAGAAAATAAAACCAAAACTGATATTATGGCATTTAAAAAATACGACATGCCCTTAAAACCCTTAAAAGGGAACTTTTTTTGTATAAAAAGTTTTTTTTTTTTTAAAACCAATTTAAACTGAAATGGCAAATTGAGTTTTTTAAAAATTTTTAGTATTATTATAATTTTTAAAAATTGTGAAACCCTCCCATCATAATTTTAGACCCTTTGTTCTTTCAAGTTTATAAAAAATTGTTGAAAGAAGATTGGGCGGGTTGTAGGGAAAAAGGTACCAAAAAAAATTAAAACGAATTTTTAAAAACAGTCCTAAATTTTAAATTTTTTTTTGTTTTTTTTTTGTAAGTAATGCAAAGAGTTGGTTCAAGGGGGTCACTTTTAGCAAACTAATTTAATTTTATTTGTACCAAAAATTTTTTTCCCGGACATTTCTGTTTTGTTTATTTTTTAAAATTTAAACACTATTATAAAAATAGGAGTAATGAAAAAATTTTTTAAAAATTTTTGTACAGGGTTTCAACTTTGTATTTTTAATAAATGTTTAATTATTTACTTAAATTTTTTTTTATTATAATTAACCATTTCCTTTTATAAGCCCAAAATTTCCCAAAATTGCCAAGACGTAAAAAATATATGGCTTTCAAATAAAGTTTTATTTGCCCCTAAAAAATTTGTTTTTCTTTGGGTAAAATTTACCCATTTTTTATAAAGGGTGTTTGAAAGGGGAAAATGGGAAAAATAAGACTTTTTTGTTAAGATTTTAATTTGCCCTCCCCCGCTTTTTTACAAAAACATTTCCGGGTTTGGTTGCCTGGGCCCAAAATTTACCATATGGGAAGAAATACAATTATTGTAAAGCCCGAAAAAATAAAGGGAAAAAATAATAAAATTTTTGCTTATTTTTATTTTTAAAATTTGGACAAATAATTTTTCAGGTACAATGAAATCCGTTTTTTTTTTGGCTTTCTGGGCCCCAAAAATTGATGGGGGAAAAAAATAAATTTTAAAAATTTATTAATTAGTTATTTTAATAACCTTTTAATAGTATTTTTAAAAAACAAAATTTTCAAAGATAAAAAAATTTCATACGGGGTATAACAATATTTTTATTATGTTAATAGCTTTATTTTTTTGGGGAAAAACCATGTTATTATGTTGGTTTTCTTCTGAAGTTTCGGCCACCCTGGAGGGGGCCACTTCGGGGGAAGTAATTTGGTGTCAAAAGTGGTTTGTTTTTTTTCATCGGGCAAAGGGCCCTTTTCACCCTCAAGGGGCCAAACATAACGGTTACCCAAAAAACAAAGCAAATAGAAAAACAACCCGGAAAAAGTTTTTTTAAAAAATTTTTTTAGGCTTTTAAATAAAAAAAATTTT
>JAGVSP010004169.1:0-24433 GCA_022494985.1 Micrasema minimum
ATTATTATTTCTGCAATCCAATCGCCAACTAGTAAATCCGTAAGCATCAAAGTTTAAGATATTTAGCTTGAATTTTGAATAGTGCGAAGACCCTACAGTACCTAGGTTCGGTATATTTATGTTTGACAGTACGAAGACCCGCACCGCGGCGAATGATCGCACCCGAAAATCAAACGAGTCATGCGCGGTGAACGGACCTCGTTATTAGTGTAGGTAGCTACCATCACCACCACAGCTAG
Source organism: Micrasema minimum (assembly GCA_022494985.1). Classification (NCBI taxonomy): domain Eukaryota; kingdom Metazoa; phylum Arthropoda; class Insecta; order Trichoptera; family Brachycentridae; genus Micrasema; species Micrasema minimum. The sequence goes on from JAGVSP010004169.1 coordinate 240, forward strand.
ATATTACTACCAACTACCAACTACCAACCAGACGTCAGACGTGGACCGCCTGAGCTGGCTTCGGACTAATATATTGGCTGACGGCTGACGTTCTCTGTTCTCGGACATTTATACACTTCCAACAAGTGCGCATCTCCTCAGTCTTTGTTAGTGGAGAAATTATTGTATTTATGATGAAGCATATTATATATGATGACATGATACGTGCCGTTTTGAATTTCGCACAAGATGCGTTATTCAGACTAAACCACCGATAGTGTCACTGTCGCATCCAAAATATGGGTTTCAGGCTGCACTTAATAAACATCAATACTATGAAATTACAAGCAGAAATAACATTGTCTCGCTACAATAATTTAGATATTATTCAGTAGGTGATTTTCACCGATTCTATTGTGTCTTGTTTATGATAGATTGACGGAGGAACATATCTGAAGGGACCCCCCGCAGATGTTTAGTGTAATTACTACCGTACTACAGTTGGGGGGTAAATACATCTCAGCAGTCTAGTTTTACTTTCTTGAAATTTTTTAAATATTGCTTTGTGATTGACTCGTCAATGAAAGTGAAGTTAGTGTGTTAAAATACATATAAAATAAGTCGCTATAGAATCTTAAAATAATACAAACAGGTGTAGGTACCTACTTCTGGATGTGTAGACGGTTGGTGAATATTTGAGGAGTTCGCCGGAGAGCAATACCCTTATAATATTCTTTATTCAATGGCAATACCCTTTTCATTGTGACTTGCACTAACGACACTCAATACCTACGTGAAGGTAGAGTGAATTCATATCATATCTGTAAGTGGACATGTGGCATGTGGCATGTATCGTGTATGTACAACAACGCAGGCAAAGCCGAGTCGTCTCTTGACCCATGTGCGATACCTAATTGTCCTTGTTATTTCGTGATTCCGCTGTGTCTATTTAAGAATAAAATATTGAGCGTAAAGTGAATGTTTTATGTTTCCACGAGTCGGGAGCTGGCAGGAGTCGGGAGTTGGGAGTTGGCAGGAGTCGGCTGGTGGAGCTGAGATTTATAGCGCGGAACATTTCCCGACTATAGCAATATACAGCGTAGTGTGAGGAGACACGTAAGTCGAGAGTTGAATGCTTTTCGCAGCTCTTGACCTCAACACTCAGGCTGTGTAAACGTATTATTGTCTTTTGTAAACATCACGGCCGTCGCTTCTCACTTCTCTCCTACATTTGCGCATTATCCTCTTTAAACGTACAATTATTACAACGACTAAATATATCGCCTAACTACACGAGTCTGTTCTGGATCTTCTGGCAAACGTTTATCAGGAAACTAATCCTATTGTTCGCTATCTTCATACTTCCTCATTATCATTATAACCTTGTGTTTATACTATATATTACTGTATATTATTAGTGCTCGTTGCACGTGTGCTAAATACTTGGAACAAACAATTATTCTTGTAAGATTCTTCATCATATTATTTGATTTGAAAATAACATCGTATCACATGACTACTCGATTCGAGATATACCTTGGTGATGGTGACCCTTTACTTGAATGTAGTACCTACATTTTTATTTATTTGATTATAGATATATCCTAATTTATATCCTATTTTTATCTAATTCATTCACTATTCTTTAGTACAAAGTAGCGCTTCTTAAAACACCCATACAAATAAAAGATTTGCGCTTTTTTACTTATTGATAAGTCGGAGATTCAAAGTGCAATGTGCTCAGTGCAATCAGGAAAATACGCAGCGGTGTTGTGTGAGTGTGAGGTGAGACGCAGTTCCTAGTTCTTAGTAAGTGTGTTACCACTACCACACCACGCACTACAAACCGAATTCCGCCTTGGTAGAAATTATACGTCACAAAACAAACTCCCTTGTTCGAGCGGAGTGCTTTTGTTCCCGATTTTTTGTCCAATTTTAGCTTCTCTTTGTACTGATTTCTGTAATGCTTAAGAGTTCAATTGCCCTGCACATTGTAATTAGTAGCGCTGTAAAACCCTTTCTTCGCAGTTAATATAGAAGCGCCATAAGTAATGAACAAAGATAATGACGAAGTGTAATGATACCATTGTTTCCACTTGCCACTTGCGTCCTTCCCATTGTCCGACATCTCCGTACTCTGCACAACACTAGACTTAGTAGTCGCTCATAATCCAACTCTGATTTATTGTTTCTTCGTGTTTACTGTTTATTTCGTTCATTTTGCAGATATATGTACCTATATTTATTCCACCGTTCAACGTACACTGAATATGCATTGTTACCCCCTTTAAAGACTACTATTATTCAGAAGTCGCCGCCCTGCCCTCTTTTGTCTAATCTAAGAAATGAATTAATGTCTTATTCGAATGGATACTGTGTATCATACATATACAACAGCAATTAGTGTTTTTAAAATATTGAACTTTTTAGTTCATAAAAAAGATAAATCGCGCACTTTTCTGGCGCTTTGCCCGCCGTAACGAGAACTCTGACCAGGTTCAACCAACTTGGGCCAGCAGCCAGCAGTCAGCAGTCTGATATCCCCCGTATTGTAGGCGATGTCAGGTAGAGAGAGGGCTGGTGTATGTCCACCTGCCACCTGCCTCCTGCCTCCTGCCTCCTGCCTCCTGCCGCCAGCCTCCAGCACGCGGGTACATCGTGCACCGAGCCACCCATTATCCACATATCCTCCTAACTCCTATCAGGCGGTGGCCGCTGCCGCTCGGCAGTCTCCGCCGCCGCTCGGCTCCGCTCCGCTTCTGCGCATTAACGGTGACTTGCGTTTTACACGGGAGGGAGAGAGACAGCGACACCCTCCTCGCGTCCACGCTGAAGTTTTTTGATTCATACACGCACGCAGCTGTGCTGTGCTGTATCTACATGTGGTTGTATGTCACTATCTCATGCACCCACATACCACACTACTCCACGCTCTACACACACCACGACACGTGCAGCGTACAGGGTACAGGGTGCTCGAGACGTTGTTCCACCTTATCATCGTCACTTTCTTCATTAAACGCTATCATTACCTTAATACCAGGTAACTGTTACTATTGACTCACTGGTAAGGCGGGTTTTACTCCAACATAATGTCCAATTTCTTTGAAATTGATGTGCAACAATGGAAATGGAACTAAATCCGATTTGTGGTCGGATCCTTATTTTACATCTACAGATATTACCACGAAACGTCAAAGAATTCTTACTTTTTACCAGAATACAACGATCGCTGATATGTAAACAGTATGTAAATATTTAAATATTGATTGATTCACATTATTGCAAACGAAATCATAATCCGTGTCTTATTACAAAGGTAAACTGATTAAAAATGGGTTTTGGTTTATGTAAAACTGTAAATGAATGTTGACCTAACGACTAACGACTACCTACCATGAATATTTTTCTTGTCACTGCACTGAATAGCATAAACAATGTTGAACTAAACTTGAACTAGACTTATCCCAACTATTAGCAATCTCTTATCGCTCTATCTCGTCCAGCTTTAGTTGCACACAGCAGGAGAATTCTCCTATCGGTGACACATCCAGTCACATTCCCCACGAGTGTGTCACGCCGCGGCGTGACGTGTCTCCTGCGGCGCGGCGGCTGGTGCCCTATGCACTTTCTAGTAAAGCTAGAGTAACTGGATTCCGAGACTCGCTTTGTGACAGGATTTTCCGTCAAGTCAATGATTAATTTTTCACCGTACTGTCCCCCCCCTCCCTCACTTCCCCCCCGGCTGGGCGGGGCGGCGGAGGGGGGCGGGCGGCGGCAGGCTAGAGGGGCGCCGCCCGCCGCCCGCCAGCCAGTCCACGATCAGCGTTCGGTGCGGGAGGGCGACTGCCGCGCTCGCAGTAACCAACACTAAACAACAAACTGTACAGATTTTTTTCGAAAATTAATTTCGCGCACAAGTAGTATAAAAAACAAAGAGTTATCAGTGCCAAAGTAGTTCCGAGCTATTATTTGTTCGGTTATTCATTCAGCCTCTTTGAAGGAAACGCGGTCCGAGCAAAGTGCAACGGCGAGTCGGACTACGATATTTGTCGCTTGTGTGTAAATTGTGTGATAATAATATTGGAAATTAGCTGTTTTGGATTCAGTGTGCGAGCAGAGCCCGGAATAGCGAGCTGGAAGTCGGAACAAAGGCAGTAGCTCGCTCGGGCGCTCAGCTGACGCTCTCACCACCACACGCGCAGGAGGATGTGAGTGCACGCTACCGCTACTAATACTAACCGCCAGCCGCCAGCCAGCAGCCAGCAGCCTTCACGTTACCAATCGCGTGTCCCGCGTCCCCTTTGTCCTCGTACCCAGTACCAGTAGCTGGTGATAACCACCGCCGAATTCTCCACACAGCCCGTCCAGCAACAGCTGACGTCACTACCACTGTAAACTGCTGTTCCGGGTCTACCTACACGACACACGAGTGACATCTTGCACGGCTGCCAGGACCACATTATTATTACTTTACTTGACAGATAACGGCTGACGTTCTGCGTCACGAGTGTACACGTTGATAACGTGATGTGATGTTTGTCATTATCATTAATCGCTCGTTACTTTCAGCCCTAGGTTTTGTAGTTCGGGGAAAATTTCAATCTAATAGTGGTCTCATGACGGTTCTAGAAAGTATGCATGCAGGTACCTACGCCAGGTACCCACCTTAGTGATGATAACATAACACCTTGATGTCCGCACCAACCTCTTTCACTGCCTAAAGTATATAATTTACCCTACGTTCAAATCAAGTAGGTATATTATTCATAGCATGTATGTACAATGAAAGCGTGTTTCAATTTATCTGTTGAACAGCTGTTTCGCTCTGTGGTACCAATAAATTGCAGACTAGCGTAAACATAGCGTCAGTATTTTTCCCACAAAGTTTTGTTGCGCTGAAATCATTAATTAGGTGGTAAATTTGTGTCACTTTGGTGTTGCTGGAAAAAGCAATGTTGTTTTCCGACAATATATTTACGAATACATTTAATTTGATATTACGCGGGTTCCAGGTGTACGTACGTATAGGTGATATCGTAAGAAACTTCTTTTTGTATTCATTTCATGTGTAATAAGTCTAGTGTACTACCTACTAAACTTGTAGTTGTACATATCTATAAAGAATACAAAGGAATGCCTCTTGTTCTGAAAAACTAATATTTTACGTTCTTGTCGTTACAACACGTGCTAATTTTCAATACGCATTTTACTGAATTCTTATATATCACTCGACATCGGGAGCTTTGCCATTTATAAAACAGAATTGACTGAATTCACTGTATACTCGGTGCATCTTGATATGTTTCTATTATCTGAAACAAGTGTTTAAGTAAAATACAGTTCTTGAGTCCTAAGCAGTCTCTTTTCTGTCACATTATTGACGTAAGTAGTAAAAATTGCAACTTCAATGAAAACAAATACGGACACTTAATTTATTTTAGTTAATTATCAGTTAAGGGATTAAAAATTAGGAAACGATTTAGGAACTTACGGGGCAAATATTTCGCTATAACAAAGCATCGTATTTTAAACAGTCACTTCTGCTGAGCTGGTGGATTTATTTAGCTAAGATGTAATAAATTATTGTCGTATTTTTAAGGTTAATAATATGTAAAGTGATTTTTCTCAAGTCTGGGTGTTTGTGACGTTGTTCGTTGTTCCCCTCTTGTTATTGGGCCTCCTGGTCTGTTGAGGTGGATAAATCAATATAAATATTGCAGTGAAAGGTAAACACTTTATGTCCAACATTGTAAATCCTTTTATCAACTATTTTTTACTCTTAAAAAGAATGTTGGTTTAAAAGTTTGTTTTATCCTTTGTCCTTAGAATTCGGTTCGGTTTTTGCTAATTCGACTATTTTTAAACCAATAACCACGTTATAATGGTTTTTTATCAGGGAATGAAACAATAGTATTTTCGTTTGTCCAAATATTTGTTGACAAAAACTTGCAATCAGAAGTTGGAAGGAACATTCGATCTAAAAACACTATGGTGATCGTTGCACAGTGGAAGCAACCGCTTTATTATACTCACATCCAACTGATGACTGATCGCCTTCAGCCTATATTGGTAGCATTATAGATGTTCCAACAATTTGTAAAGATTCCATTGAATAGAAATATACACGTCGCAGAAGATGTTTCTGCTGCTGTCGTGTTGTGGTTGTAGTTTAGGTTTAGGGGGCAGTGCACAGCCCCAGAGCAGTGTGTGTGTGTGTGTACTGTGTACCCGCCCGGCACACGGCACCCGGGGGGCAAGGCCGGGGGTCGCTGCACTGCCAGACACATCTGACGAGCCTGTCTCACTTACCATTTCACTTCTTCAATCAATATTTATATTATGTATTTACAATGTTTGTTCCACCCCCCTCGTCCTTGGTAATTGTTTGTCTTTCTCTTGTGATGGCTAATCGCCGATACAACTTACTACGATTTTATTACTGTGCATTTAGATATTATGTAGCCATGTGTTGTTCCGTGGACAACGTCGCTGTTTTAGAGATATTTACCGAAAACAAAGTGACAGAAAATAAATTAATATTTTGCCTAACGCTCTTCATAATATAACAAGCTCATAACTCCACAGAGATTAAAAAAATTATTCTGTAAATATGAATAATTACTTTTTCTAAACACTTTTCTTTTCCACTATAAATCACCTGTGTTTAATAATAGTGTAGGAACCTACAGTAATTTTTTTCTTCTAATTATCGACTGTTATCAATAGGAAGGAATATGAGATTTGATGTATTCTACATATGAACGGGTGGTGGCCCAGCGGTAGCGTCGCGGTCTGAGATCTTCGGTTCGAATCTCACTTCGACACGACTCGATTCCTATTTTAAATACCGAAATAGAATTTAAAAATTGAAACATGCGCAAATATCATACGATTGCATAGATTTCTTATTACTTAAAATTTGTTTTAAATAAATTTCGTCACTTTGAAAAGTTTTGAAAAAAATATTTTCATTCATAATTTTTATTTACAAAATTCGCTTTTCCAAAAACGCCATTCTATTATGTTGGTAGTAGTGTGGCGCGTTCGCGTATTTCCATTGAGGTAGAAAGAAAAAGACAGACAGACTCGAAGTAAAGCGCTTTCTTTGTCTCTTCGTACTGCGTGACGTCAGACACAATCAGTTGTTCGTTTTACCTTTCCAGGCGGAATGAAAAATGTAAATGTTTCTTGCTTATTTATAAAACAAAATAATAATCGCACCTATCGACTTGTGATTTGTAATTTTATTTGATTAGCCAATAAAAAAAAACCTTATAATTGTCTATTCTTAAGAGGAAACGATGACACGTGACCGCGGCCGCTTCTCCATACAACAGTATTCCTCGATTCTCCCTGGAATTAAGCACGAGGGTATTGATGTTTTACATATCAACAAGAAGCGTGTTTACGTCGTCTTTTGGATAGGTTATTTGTTAAAGGAGATAAAATTATTATAAAATATAAGACGATACTAACACACTTGGGAGAATCGATGAATTTGAATAGACAATGATTAGGATTTTTTTTATTGGCTTATATCAATTAAAATGAAAAATCTCAAGACGATAGATGTGGAGAAATTGTCTATGCGTTATCATTAGTTTAGTAGGTAGGTTACTTGCGAAGAGGTTGGTAGGGAGTATGCGTGTGTGCGGGCGGTGGGTGTGTGCGTGTGCGTGGCCTGTGTATCGGGCCGGGATTGGGAGGAGCAGCCTGCAGCCCATTACGCCTGTCTGCCTGCCCTACCTGCCCTACCTGCCCTACCTGCGCGTACCCAGCACCCAGCACCCAGCACGCTCTACCCATGTATTGGGATTTACCGCTGCGGGGATCCGGACCGCCATTTTGTGTACTGGACGATTGGCGAATGTTACTGGAGGTCGGAGGTATTCTTCACCGTCAGCCAAATAACACGTTATAATTAAATAGCAGTATCAATGGTCAGAAAAACAGGTTAGCTGGTGATCGATTGCAGCATTTGGAAATCGTTATCGATAGGTAGGTAGATTCTGTGTATATGAACTGATCCCCCGATGCGGGCATTGGTTACTGGTTACTCGTTACTCGTTACTCGTTACTCGTTACTCGTTACTCGTTACTCGTTACTCGTTACTCGCTTCAAGCGTCTCGGTCCGACGTTTGCATAACGCCTTGTGGTTTCCTCATCGTTTTTTAAAAGTTGTTCGGCGTACATTTTCTCGCCTGTCTACTAGTTTCCACATTGTTAAAACCGTTGGGCGGAGGTCACGAGTCACGAGAGTCGCCATGTCCCATGGATATCGTGTGCTTACTAGTTCTGGCTTTACCTACCAGCTACTCCATACTCCATACCGCATCCAAAATATGCGTAGCTACCGTTGAACACGTCATTATAATTTATAATCATATTTTCGTCGCAATAAATTCCACGCGCTATTTGTAAACTTTAAAATGTATTTGGAAACGTTAGTAAACAACATTGATAGCGTGGATATAAATGAGCACGTTGGCCTAATTTGAGGAGAATTAAAGCGTAGAATGTAGCAATGAGGTGACACGACGTCGTACCCATCGATATATCCATGAAGAATGGAGCTGGTGTAGTGTTGAGTAGCCAGTGTAGTCAGTAGCCAGTAGCCAGTAGCCAGGTGACGCGTGACGTTTGGGAGTGACGAGAGATTGCTTCACGATCGGATCGGATCGGCTGTACATTATACAAGCACATTGGCAGTTGCTAACGATTTGGTTGCGTTAGTGTTACACCATGTCCCCATTCTGTGTTCTATTCGTCTATACGCTGCACACCGCGCACCGCACCGCATAGTGTGTCAAGGCTAAGCTCAGCTTGTGGCGCCATCGCCACAGCGCACTCTTATCACTATTGCTTCCTTATTTTGTAACGCTAAACGGAATCTGTTGAACCAATTCATTGTGTTGTCTGTTTGTAGGAAAATGTCACATTTCTAGATTCACAGCCATTGCTACAAAACGTTTTAATCAAATTAATAAGGCTGATGGAATTTGAAATTTAAACTGCATTTTTAAAAATGATTTCAAATTAGTTTTGTGCCATAATTTTATTATAACCTTTATCAAGAGGCCACAAATTGCGCGACGTCTTGTTCTTACTTAGAATTTTTTATAATTCGCCATTCGCAACTCATACGGGTGAAACGGCGGTTTTATATTGCCGGAGAGATTTTTTTGTAAATTTTCTACAAGAAAGATTTATGTAAGTAGGTATCGTGGTTAGAACGTAATTTCTGTTTGGTTGCTAGAAGCCGAATAGTTGAGTTATGGGGCTTGGCAGATCCTCCCTGCTGTCCCATAACTAGCAGCTGCAGTAGTGTTCCAGTGGATGATGGGGAGGGGAGGGTGGAGTAGGTCGCGGGCCGGGAGCCAGGAACAGGAGGGAGCCGCGGACCATCCCGCCGTATATGGGCCAAGCCGTTTTCCTAAATAATTCAACGCCAATTCTGTCACGGCTCTCAGCACCGACTACACTTCCTAAACTACTACTTGATTATCACTTCAATCACTGTTTTTATGCAAATAAATAGCTATTTAATAAATACTTGTGTAAAAGCACCGGTAAATTACCTAAGCATGCGATCATCCTTACATAGTAATATCAGCGGAAATTGTGTCACGATATTGACCCACACATGCATCACCCACCCATTGGTTTACCAAAGCAGTACCCTATGCACCATTGGGTGCGGAAAAGGGAAAGTAGTAGTAATAGTAGTAGCAATGCATGAAAATGTGTATAACTACATATTGTATTTGAAAATTTTGCTTATTTTTATGTGCGAGTTAATTTCATGACACCAGTTCCACAGTGTAAACTCTAGTGTAGTGAATGCTCAACTCAACGTCTTAACATTTCCACACTCGGAATGAATAACCATAATTATAAATATTTAGCCGTTCCTATCGCGCTAGTACCAATACGGCAAACAGCGCGAGCGGTGCTTACGCTAACGTGAATGGCATTTAGCTAACATCACAAAATACGCGAGTTTCAATTGTCGTTTTCGTTTGGTGAAATTGAGAGTGAGCTTTCTGTCGGGCGGAGGGGGCGGCTGACCCGGTTCTGCGCCGTCTACCCTTCACAGCCGTGCGCCACCCACCCCCGCCCTCGCCCCACACCCTCCACCCACCTCTACATTCACTCGAATGTCGCTCACTTTGTGCCCGTGTACCTATTCTATCTCCTTCTAGTACATCTTATTACTCGAGTGTTTAATTCCAATAAGTTATAAATTGGTTGTACGCAAAGGTATTGATTGTAAGAGAAAAGTTGTATAACTATTCACTGCAGCTCGCACGACCATCATTCAATTTTATGTGGTGCCCGATTAAATAAAATATCGAAAAATTGCATTTTAGCAGAAACTTTTATGATTGTAAGTGAGATTCTTACCGAATTTTATCTCCTACTAGAAACCGCCTGAAGGTGACTCTTCAAATTTGTTATGCTTATAACACCAGCTAAGTTTTTAAACAACGCTTTGAGTGTGTCTACAAGTATTTGGACACACGCAAAATGTTGTTTATAACTATTTGACAAATTAAACAATATTGAAATTAAATATAAACAGTAAATTCTGATTTCAGTACTAAAATATTTCTTTTTGTATGATACAGAATACAAAATAATAATTTCTCACGAAAAGTATAGTGTTCATGCGAATGATTCCTGAGTCCATAAAAAGTTATTTGTGAAAACGCGAATTGTAATTTATTCTCAAGCGTTTGTTAGTATCATGATGTTTACCACCGCGTGTTGTGGGTAGTGGGTAGGTAGTAGGTAGGTCCTACAGTATGTGTTATGAAGAGTCTTTGTTTTGTGCTATTACCAACCTGTTGCTGTCGTGTTTACACCCGACTTGTTTGATGGACTCGTTTCGTGAAAAAGTGCAAAGTTCTTATTAAGGACAGGATAGAGTCGCACGGGAGAGAGGGTGTCTGGTGGCTGGTACTGCCCGCTGCCCACTACAGCCGCTTCCGGCCGACATTCCGCCGCGCTGGAGGTCGTCGTCCTTCGCTCGGCCATAATTCTATTCCCAGGACTTGGCATTAGCGGAGGAAGCCACGAGCAGTTTGTGGTTAGGAACACGAATATTAAACACCATATCAATACATTATTATGCCTGTACTAGGCGCGGAGAGAACTCATGACTGTATTGACATACCTAGTTGGTTGGCGTTCTTACTTGCCGGGACGCCATTAGAACTAGTTTCATATCGTATCTACTTTCGAAACTTTTTCTTATCGCGCGAAGTAACGGCCGACGTAATCGACTATCGTAATCATTAATGAACGGGGTCTTAATATTGAGCACTCTAGTGCCATGTATCCAATATCAGACTGCGTTACATATCTTGATGAAATGTTTCTCCAATATTTCCACTTCTTGGTGCACACTAATCGCTTCTCCCCCAGAGGGTTTGCGGAACTCCTCTGTTTCCTGTCCCGTATTACTTCTCCGAGCGGATCCTAGCCGCTTGCTGTCGGCTAACTTATGCAGGTTTACCCGAGAATGGGGAACGGGTTTACTCCGGGAACTTCACCAAACCAAACAGCTGGCTTATTAATCAATGCATGTACCGCTGTAGATCAGCTCGTACTAAGCCAGGATATATTGGTGTAGTCAGCAAGCGAAGTGCTAAATTTGGCCAAGTCACCCAACTGTGTGATACCGGGCGGGGGGAGAGTGATGCGATGTTTGGGAACAATGTACAAACACCCGCTCTCGAAATAGTTTAGATTGCATCAAAGGATTTCTGCAATCCATGTTTAATCCACGGCACGGGGTTATAAGTAGAAGTGATTGGTGCAGGGTGCAGGGTGCAGGCGTAGGTTAGCGAGGCAGCAAGGTGAAGGGTTGTGAAGTACGATATAGCGGGTACAGGGCACCGTTAGCCAGCATCGTCCAGTCCGGTGTCCACCCTTCCGTGTCCAGCGGGACCGGTTCCCCCGGCAGCAGCCCACAGGTGCGTGCGTGGCCCGTTCCGTTCCGAGTTCGTATAAAAAAGGGGTTCACTGACCACCGCGCACCGCGCACCGCGCACCGCCAGAACAAAGGCCCAGCGGATGTCTCGGGACAGACCTTTTCTACCGGAAAATGCCCAATTCATTCTGTGCATTTTCGTATTAACATTTCATTCACGTCATATTCCCTCCCTCGCCTCGAGTCGTGTGTTTTGTGAAACAGCTCCGAAACAACATAACCCGCAAAACCTTCAGAAATGTAGAAAAACTTGTTTCGGCATTTCCAATGCGAATTTTAACTACCTATATATTAGAGTTAGAAATAGTATTATTGAACGGTTTTATCGCGACTAAATCTTGCGACAGAATTGTCCAATTTTATGGTTATTATTGCGTGACACTCACATCTCCAATGTCTTATTGTAAAATATCACTTTGTTGTGAAATTGGTTTCACTAAACAATATGGGACAGCTGTAGGATTTGTGTTTTACGTAAAGCAGTTTTGCAAAAAATCATGCGATGTATAGCTGATGTTTCAGGTATTGTACTTGCAGTCAATTATTTATGTATATAATTACTTCGATAAAAGCCCGTCAGGGTGTAAAATAGCTACTAATTATCGAGGTAACAAACGTTTTGAAATACTGTTTATTTGTTACATGTTTAAAATAACCTTCACGCAGATTGTATCTTGGTGGCGGTGGCAGGTTACTACTACTACTACTGCCGATGCCGACTGCTCACGCGAGCCGTAAGTTTCGCTTTATGATAAATGATTTATTACATCTGAAGGATATCGCGCAATACAAAAATACAGATGAAGAATCTCATAGCGTCATCATACCAGGAACTAAAAAACCTGGCGATGATGACCTCTGAATGTTGTGCTTGGTAAGGCAAGCGAGGTCAATAAGCACGCGATGCCTTGTGCATAACGAGGAAGTCGTCTTCTCTACCAACTTACTATACTCTTTACCTGTAGCTGGTGTACACACACACACACACACCCTCACACACACCGTGTGTAACCAGTAGCTTGTAGTACCACGTATAGCTAAAGTTCATTAATTCCACTTCCTCGTTCCTGGTATCATCACAAATATCGATGTGATGGCATTCCCGTGGAACGGTTCTGGAACTCGTCTGCAAGGTTACATCGCCAACTTTACTGTTAATTTAAAACATTCCCAAACACTTCCTTCCTTGCTTAGTAATTTTCCCTGGCGACTTTATTAGTTTTATTACTTTTACTTGTCTCCTTTCCGAGAAAGTTGGTCGAACTTTCATTCGTCATGCTTTACAATAACATAATCGATCCTCCGCGAACATCGTAATGATATCGGACGCGCACAGCCACACATACCTGGCGATATATTGCGCAGCTGAGGAGGATCGCCTTCCAATCGGGTATCGAGGCCAACGAAATAGAATTTCCTCTCCTCTGGCGGTGCGGCGCGGCGCGGCGCGGCTCCCCTCCCCCCGCGCCCGCCTAACGGGCGCTGGTTCCCGTTAGCGGAGGCTCTCGGTTAGGGCTGTTCTGTTCTCCGGCCCTGTTGGCGGATTTGACGACCTCAATTTCCGTGCCAATCCGCATTGTCCGATTGTAAACGTTTCACTTTCCTTTTTATCGTCGATATCTCGTGTGACTTAATTACACGGGTAATATTTTTATGTATTATTATCCATCGAGGGCTTGCATAATGAATTCACTTATTCGCGCAACTTGTATACTGTTGTTTTTTTATCGACGTTTTATTGTCATCTATGCGAGATCTGGTCGGTACAGGGTACGGTGACTATACAAGAGTTAGTCGGGTACCTTTTGTGTAAAGAAATGCTTGCTCCGTTAGTTGGATGGTGGGTCGGTTTCGCCCGTTTTAACGAGTTCCGAGATTAACTGTACTGAGGCACGGTAGCGCCGAGCAGAGCGAAGTACGCTACGTGCTATAGGAGTCGGTATAGAGCGTGCTAGCTATACTAGGTGGAGTGGAGTGGTGGTCGGTGGTCGCACGCAGCATGCAGCATGCAGCAGTCGAGTGTGTAACACGACAATTCGAGAGAGTTTGGTCGGTTGCGCCACCCGCCATCGGAATCTCGCTCGAACCGACACTATGTACCCACTAAAATCCTAATTCGCCCATTTACGCTGCGTGGCGCCTCTCCGCTACTCCGCTCTCCAACTCTCCGCCTCAGCCCAGAACCCAGAAGGTATTACCATAAAGTATAAAGCAACATTGGCTACAAAACTCCAACGGACACAGCTCCGAGACTATTTTAATCGCATTCCGCGCATCCGTAACTTACGATGCTTTCCACATTCCACCATCGAAGGCATGTTTTTTTTTTCATTACCTAAATAGATTCAGTGGAAAAATCGCAGATGTCATTATTTGGAATGGTAATAATTAAAATGAATCGCTTTATAAGCCGTTAAACCCATTTAAAGTTGTTAATGTTTTGTTAATGTAGCTGTGCGGTTATAAAATTATAACCAATGTTTGTTGTTTAAAAAAACTACTGGATAAAAAGGATTATTTTGTTTAATTAATTAGTCTGGTGCTTATCTTTCTCTTCTCCGGTATTTGGCTTAGATATAGCGTATTGTATATTGTTATTTAACAACGCAGTGGTATCTCGCATCGCATAACATCTGCCGCGGCGTAGTCTGAGGTAGGGAGGGGGTTCAGTGACCGGCGGAGGGGTTGCCTGTACCCTGTACTGTACGGGGCAGGGTATGGCTGGTCGCCTGGTCTCCCGCACCCAGCACCCGCACCCAGCACGTGTCGGCGGTCGGCGCGTTCACTGACACCGCGCTATTCCGAGAACCCCAAGAGTAAAGGGTCCATCACTCGCAATGCCCAGAATTTACTGCATCGGACTAGATACGTTTTACCATCAATCCTGTCACGACGAGGATTTCTGCTGATATACCCTCCCACACCGCACCCGCTGTGCAGTCGCCAGGCGGCAGTGCCAGTATTTTATTTAGTCAGTTGTCTGCACACGGCTTTTTGTATGTTCTGTGTCACGTCAAATTAAACTGTATTGAATGATAATGACGTCGTTTTTTTAACGGAATCGCTTGACCTTGTCTCGGAGTGTTTTCTTAAAACTAACGTCTTTTTGTGACAGTAAGTCATCGATTGCCGTAAACGGTTTTATTTTGTCGGGAACTTAGTCGGAAAATAGGAAAGTTGAATCGCGAGTAGTTGAATGTATACACGGGTAGTATACACATCTTCAAGGACAGTAGATTGTTTGTATCGGGCGTTATCAGATATCGGTGTACGTGTAGTTCTAGAAGAAACATATTTATTACGAATTACGAGATTGTGTATCAGCTCGATTGGGTGAATAATACCGCTGACTGTGACGATCATCCTGCCTCGTGTTTTACTACGAAACTCGTGGAAGTAATGATGTAGAGGCGAGATATGACCCAATAATAACAATAATCGGTGCGTTGCGCCCCGGCTGCAGTGAGCGTCACTCCCCACCCCACCCCACCCCCTGTAGCGGGGGGCGGCGGGGTCGCTGACCCCGGCTGGGGGCTGCTAGCTGAGCCAGGATGGGGAATTTATCATTTTTGACGCCTAGCACAAAGAGGAAAAAAACTTCCTCTGTAGTTTTTGCACTCTTTTTTTACTTTATTACTTGTTAGCTAGTACTTGTGTCGTTGCCCGCCTTTCTTCTGTCTCACTAAAGTTCGTTTTGAACTAACTTCGTACTCTTGATCGCACCATTATGCTTTAAGGGCCCACGTACTGTACATGTATTCATGAACGTGTAGTGCAATATGGCGACGTGCGCTTGCCGTTTGCCTTGTGTTTGTTATGACGCATCGCAGCCTTATCTTGTCCACCCTGTTAAAACTGAAATAATCCGACTTAGCTGCTATATTCGTGATAACCTGCAACCACCAGCTACGGGCAAAGGCAAAGCCAGAAACCAACATCCAATAGCAACAGACTGTTGACTGTTGTGCTGCTGTCGTGCGAATCAGGTTACAGAACCACTGCACTGCTCTGTGGAGACAATGCCTCAGTACCGAGTACCGAGTACTCTCACCCACTAACTATAGCTACTAATTCTTTATGATTAATGGGACCCCCTCCAAAGTAGTTTAACCTTTGTTATGGGAACTTCTCTCCACTATAATTCCAATATTATGCCTTGGTAAATCTCTATTATATCTAATTTTGGGCGTCGCTTTTCACTCGATAAAAATGCGTCAAAATTCAAACAAACGACACTGTCAGTAAATTCCATTTATCACGTGTGAAAAATAATACCACAAATAATGGTTATTTGTTTTCAAGCGATATTCCATAACACGCGTTTTTATTGTCAACATGTTTTTATATGGATTTGTTTTCGCTGGTTTCCTGTTTTTGTTTGACCGTTGATTGGGTTTAATATGCAAAGCGATATTTCCCGTTGTATAAAAACATTCTAAACCTCACCAGAAACCCGGTATAATTGTTTTAGTATTGTATAATAATATATTTATATCCATATCATAGAAAGCTGTCGTAGTGTAAAGTAATCTAGCATGACATGTTATATCGTAGATCGTGGAATATCAATTATTATTATTATCAAACCAGTCACGATCGAGTATTCCTTGAGATTACAATTTTGGTGCTAACGCTAACACCTCGGTTCATTTTATCGTTCTAATTAAATTTTAGATGAATTGACTGTGTGAAAATTTTACGAGTATAAAAAAATGTATTTGTATCAAAGAAATAAATGTGTGGTATCATTAATTTGAATTTCTTAAATTTACTGTATCGGTAATATTGAATTCTGCTTGCATTAGTTTTGTATCGATTGTTAACGAATAAATAGTAAAATACAAAATAAATGTTGCATTTGATGAATCGCAGTTGAGTTAAACTAAATCGACCAATTTCCAAACACCGTAGTAGATAGACATTCACGTGTTTGTGTGAAGTACCACTCCGCTGTGTACACGATTAGTGTCACGGCTGTTATTATATCCCGAGAGCTTGTGGGGTGTCTGCTAGCTGTACCCTGTACCCTGTACCCTGTACCCCAACCACCGCCGACCGGGAGCTGATCACAATGTGATGGGACTTATCTCTGCCGATTGTGGTTTGGGTAGTGGGAAGGTCCGATCCGACCATCCGGCGGTATTGTCTAACTTATATGGGAACGTTACACCCGCCTCGGGTGAAATTAGAGCTGCTCTCCTGTGTACCTGCACGTCGCGTCGTGTCAGTGTATTGGTGACTATCATCCTACAGCCTACAGCCTACAGCCTACAGGTAGACGCAGAATCTATTGCTAAAACTATCCAGGTATAGCGTAATATCTATTCAATCAATACGTCTACCTTTTGGGGTTTATCGCAAGTATAATTGTTTCGGTATAAAGTTTCAATGTTGTTTCCTGTTACTTGTCTTTCATGAACCGCGCAATACGGCAATGTCTATTGAAGTAAATTAACACCAGGAACAAATAAGTGCGGTCCTTGACATCGCACCGTGTCATGGTATTAGTACACGTGCAGACATGCAGACGTGCAGTGGTGGTAAGGGTGAAATAATAACATATAATATTATATACGTGTATCCGTTTCATCTTACATCTATTTTAAGTATTTTTCCTAATCATTTTATTTGATGAGATAGATGTTTGTATAATATATTCTGATACACAATAAACATGCTAAAATATTACCTTCCCCACAACACAAATAGATTGTGTAACGCAACAACCTTGTAAACGTTTTGCTTGCGTTTTAGCTTTTCCTATCCGTTTGGAAGAAGGTTCCGTATTTTGATTTCGTGTCATGTAACGTTAGCTTATTGAGTTTCTTTTCTTTTAAGAATATATTTTTAGGCGCTCGAATTTGCTTTTTTAGTGCCTTGTTTAACATGAATCGAATTGCTTACATTCATATTATCTCCTACTAAGTCTTATTAATTGATCGAAATGTTAAACCTAATGGAAGATAAGAATGCACACGAATGATAGGGAAACCGAAATGCTTTGCTTATTAGCGTATTGCACTTTTAATATTATTATCTGCCCTTACGTCTACCGCTAATTACGTCATAGTAATCTAGGCCTATTGCTGCTTGTACTTTCTCTTATCCACGCCTAATGGTGCATAGGGCACTGCATTGATACACCAAGTGCAGTGAATCTCGTGTAAATCCCTCAACAAAATGAATTCCCCTTTCAGGAAGAATGTCTCGCAACTGGAGTAATTGAGGTGGCTGAAGGTGTAGTGTAGGTGTAGATATTGTGAAGCCCCTAACCAAGGGCAAGGTGTTTACTCGGACAATGTGGTCGGGCGGTTATTTCTACTCGGGACAAAGTTTACCGTGTTTTGTGACACGTTTTCGTTCGACTGACTTAATTCACAAACGTACTTGTGACAACACTATGCGACCTTCTCTGGTATCACCAGAAACAGCTGAAACACGATAAAATGTTTATTCGGCAGCGACGTAATAAGTTCCTGCGACATATTGGAAATGTAAATTGTTGGCCATGCAGCCGCAGCCGCAGCCGAATTTGCGTTGGTTACTCGGTAAAGGCATTTGATAACCCGAGAACAATTTGGCCTTGTCGGTTGTGAGCGGTGCTAGTTGCTAGTGGCTAGTAACTTCACAGCTCCACGCGTCCACACACTAGATACACTGCACACTTCACAACTCACACAAGCCAATGGAGATAAGTATTATAACCTTGTATACATTATTTTTGTTTGTGCGTCGACTTCAAAGGTTCATTTCTAATGGAATAACAAATACGTTGTTTTTTTGTGTAATTATTTATCAGTGTTTTCCCGATAATCTACGACTTGGACAAATGAAAACAGTCGTTTAAATTATTTTGCGTTTATTGAATAAAGTGATGTTTCTTTATTGCGTGATTCTCAGCTTAGTAATTCCACACATGTTTAGGAACTGCGATTCTAGTGTCACTAAATATATTATTTACGCATTATTTCCGCGAGCATTGAGTACGATTTCATTTAAAGCTGCCATGCCTCGGACATCGAGCGTTATGAATTTTTATCACAACAATATTAATCTGGTTTATACCACTTCATATTAGAATCACGCTAAACGCGAAAGAATCGTTATGTTTGCATGTAGACGAATTTACGTTAGTTGTGGATTATAGATTATAGTGGACGGCCGATATACCTGAGAGCTGGGAGTTGGGAGATGGGGGAGCGTCTCTCCGAGTACTCGGCGCAAGGACGCGAACCGTCATTGTCAATAGCCATCATTACACCTGCTGCCTTTTGTACTACCTACCTACCTACCTATCTACCTACCTACCTATCTACCTACCTACCTACCTACCTATCTAACTACCTACCTACCTATCTAACTACCTACCTACCTACCTACCTACCTACCTACCTACCTACCTACCTACCTAACTACCTACCTACCTACCATATACACGTACACTGGCGACTAGCGGCTCTTGGTTTCGATAAATATCATGCAGTTATGCCACTTTCCCAAGTAATGCCAGGGGAAAACATTCATTATCTCATTTTCATCTCATACACGGCACGAAGTTCGATACTATCGACACGTTGTGTTCTTATTTGCCACCGCTGCGATACGCGATACGCGATACCGAAACCACGAAAATTCTGTCCTAATGTATCGCGTATGTTGCGTCTTGCGTCTCGCTCTTACTTTCAGTGACTTCGTATGTTTGCGTCTCTATTTACGGTGTATCGCTGTTAGCGAAACTCGTTTTACACGAATGCAGTGATACCGCCGTTCGATTTTCGTGTTTCGTCGCGATATCGCGTATCTGTAAAAAAAAAACAGATTTTCGCTGCGATAAAGATGGCGGACGTAGATGTCACTGAAAGCTTATTAGATTTGTTAAACTTAAAGTTACGTAATTAACACTAGACAAGCTATTTAGAAGGTGCGGTGGTGTGCTGTGTAAAATCAGCTAACGAAGTTTACTATTGTTTTTCGTTTTTATTAAAACAATAAAATTCTGATAAGCTTCGGCTTAGTTACGCAATTGAAAAACGCTGCCCGCTTCGGGAGCGTTAATTACGTAACTTAATTTCTAGAATTCCGATAATGATATCATATTTTGTCTCTTATCTCCGTTAGATAATTATCTCGGTGTTTCTAGCCGTAACCGTTTTTTCAGAATTCCGCAGTAAGAAAGGGAACAGAAAAGTTAGTAACAATAAATATTTTGACTGTATATTCTGTTTTCCGTCCCACGGAACTGCGCGTATTGGCTGGGAGGCAAATAATAACGTCTAACACTTCGGAACCTCCGTATCGTGAGTCCAGCGTCCAGCGTCCAGCGTCCAGCGTTCTAGCCATTACACGACGGAGGCCGCCTAACCTTCCTTATGTTGTAAATGGCCGCGTAACGAGCTCGCAGTAGGAAGGTTGTCTGCTAATATCCCAGTGGCTTTACGTAATGTTCTACCATTTCAATGTTGCTTGGGAAAATCACGTGATCGATGCGTATCGCCTATTTAAAAAAAAAACTTTTTTATGTCGTTCTAGAAAAAAAATACTTATAGCACGTGGTTTTTATTTTGGTTACGGAAAAGTAAGACAATAAATTAAAACTGGCACATTAATTCCCTAGAATTTGACGTCTTCTTTAATTACTTTGTTTTTATTTTGCTGCTTTTTTAAATTATCTTACAAAATTAAAAAATATCTCAAAAATAAGGGCTACCCTTTAAAAAAAATTCTAGAATTCATTCCTTTTATAAAAATTGGTTAGTGTATTATTCGTAGAAAATAGTTTTGAATCTTTGTGGCAGCCAATACATCCGGAATATAATTTTGAATACATCAAAATGTCTAACACTATCATCAGTTAGTTTGCAGCATTCTATATTTTTCGCTGCATTTAAAAAGTAAATTGCTGTAAAAAAATATCGCAGAATTGCTTGCAGTAATACTTACTGTAAATATTTAATAGGAATAGATAATGTGTGTTTAATCTGCTCAAAATATATTTAGTAAACAAATGATAAAACTCAGTTTTTCATAATTTGGAACTTATTGTTAGAATTTGTCTTACCTGTCTTTTTTTTTAAATTAAGAAGAAGTCCATTTGTTTAGAGATATATTTTTGACATGTTGAAACTTTATATAATTTTCTATTATTTTTTTATACACATTTATTGAAACCCGGGGATTTGAAATGCCTCGATGTGTTTAGTAGTAAAAACATAATTACGATAGTTTCTGTTGCGCTGTATCGCTGTGTAAGTGTATGTGATGTAACGTAGTGTTGGTTATTCCAGGTGACGGCACACCACTCCTGACACAGCCGCAAGCACTAGGCGAGTGTAGTCTGCAGTCGGCAGTCAGCAGCCCGCAGCCCCAGGTCCCCGGCCCGCCCCTGCCGTCGCCCGGCGCGCTGCCCCATGCTGCCCGGTCTGGAGCCGGCCCGCGTGACCTGCTGCTAGGCAGTGGACAGTGGCCGGACAGCCAGTGGCCAGTGGACAGTGGACGGTGGACGGTGGACAGTGACAGTGACAGTGGAACAGTGTGGAGTGCTCAGTGCAGTGTAGTGAAGTGTGACGTGGACAGCCATGGAGAGGGAATCTAATCCCATGGAGGCGCTCTGTCGCTCGGGGTGTGGATTCTATGGAAACCCGGCCACAGACGGACTCTGTTCCGTTTGTTTTAAGGTAACTTCACTTTTATATCGTCACCTGTCGAGAAAAAACCAATATCCATTCGACAATTTTTTCTAAATCAAAAGATACATTTGTGTTTTTATGATATACTTACCAAAGTATTTCAATTTCGGGATGCTTTCAAGTAGTCATAAATAGCTGTGCCAGAATAAAGGGGACATGTTGTGGTGGACCTAAAGATTTTGGAGTCTGTGACTAACTACCACTAGATCACAACTTAGCAAGATGACATGAGAGAAATCAACCTCTTCTTAATAAAGGGGATATAGCAAAAAATATAAGTTTTCATATTGTCGATGCACATCAAATATGGGCCATGTGACTGAGCAAGTGAGCATATTCTTAGATAGTAAAAACACTCAAATAAATTCTCTTAATTTTTATGTTTAGACATGAATTCTTATCGATTAGGACGATTAGATAATGGAGATCAGAATGTGCTCATAATTACTAAGTGAGATATTTTCTTCTGTGTCATCATTCTTAGTCACTAGAGTGACCAAGTCCACTATGAATACTATTCTGCACTAAATCTTAATTGGTCAAAAATGAACTGGGAATACTACGTTATAGTTCACATCGACTGCCACAGTTCTGTCCAATTTTCCATGTATTTTCTATGTCTAAATTTAGTTTAATTTCAAGAAAACAGTATTGAAATGAAAACAGTTTTTTGCGATTTCGCAAAAGTTGACTTTTTTGACTTAGCGCAGTTTAAATTCACAATACGATGTGTTTCTTGTCGACTTGCGTTCTTGAGACATGGATCACTACAGATTCGAATCGTTAACATTTAGGTATTGAATTTATCAATACTTACAATTGATTGTTGTACAGGATTATTCCTAACCCGAGAGACTTTCCTATGTTACATACTTGACAAATATCACATCTCATCTTGATTGGGTTTCAAAAAAAGTTCAATATTTTCAAAGTTTCTGGCTTGTGTCGAAGTCAGTAAATTCATCTATCAATTTATTAATTGGAACATGAATATAATAAATCATAGTTTTCTAAAAGATGTGCCAATAAAATGGTTAAAATCATACCTGTAGGAATGTTTCCAATCCATAACTACAGCGAGAAGTTATTCTTCCTTTGGTCCTCTTGAATCTGGCCTACCACCGATCAATAGGCGTTCCACAGGATAAAATAATTCAATCGTACCTATCCGATGACCTCCTAACCAACAATCATCAAATATATTTTTATTGCGCAACAAGAGAAATAAACCTTGTCAAAACTACCATACTTGAATCATCAATACATGGCAAAACAAAATGGATGGCATAGAATAAACTTAGGCTGAAACCAACTAAGGTGAAGAAAAGAATGTCTAAAACTTTTAGGTGTACAATCGGAGCTCTAATGAGATTCGAACAAAACTTATTTTTTTAAAGCTCTTACTTTAGAGACTGGTCAGGAGTTATGCTGGGCACTAAATAGATAACCAATTATGTAGAGCGCCCTTCAGATGATTTCTCTTGAAAACGGCGCTTTATAATTCATCCATTACCATTTAAGTAAGGCAAGTTAGTAGTAAGATTGAGTTTGCGAATCACGTGAATATTTTCCATAATTTGTACTTACCAGCTTCAATTATTGTACATTATTATTAAAAATATTATTTTTTACTCGTATACTGTTACCCTTAAAACTCTCACAGTGTCGCAGTACTTTGTTTGTGTTTGCCCCACATGCTCATGTTAGTGCTATATATTCACATTACTTCTGCGTACTTATTACTATGTGTGGGTGGGTTTGAAAGTCTCTGCCAAATGGAACACCCATTTTTCATTTTTGGTGTCAACACAGATCTAACTCAACCAAAAAGGATTTCCTGAATTTTCTATTCAATTATTTAGTAAGAACATCGCTTCATTTTTGTAGCTGTCTGGTCTATTTCGTGCCAAATAAAACTCAGATAATTAAGGACTAATCTCTGAAATATATTAGCTTTTCCCAAATTGGAGCTTGACATAAACAAATAGTATTCTTATTTGTTTCAGATGAATAACCTGTTGTATACTTGGTGTACAGATGATACAAGTTATCATTATATTCTAGTCTTGTAACTCTATTGTGTCTAAAGAATGTTCTGTCAAATATTATACACCTACAGAATATGTGAAGCCAATTCTATTCATAATGGTTTATATTCCAGGGAATTGAACTTTTAAATCCAGTTTTCTCAGAACTATATCAAATGGACATTTCTCATCTGCGTGCACTTGACCATCGATATATTTTTAATGTTCATTAATATTAAGGGGAATCAAGGAGGTTCAATAATAAACATTATATTAATAATAATTAACTCAAATTGTCGACACCCTAACGATAAAAGTGTGATGATATATCTGCTCATTTCTTTATATGCCTTTTGCTAGGGCCATTTCGGCCATTGAAGGTAATGCCTTCCTTTACATGTTCCATTATTTTAAATACGTAACATTTGTTACATAACAACTGTTTATCTCCTTTCTGTCATATGTAAATCGTATTGCATAGAAAGAGAAGGCGTATGATTATC
>JAGVSP010004170.1:0-15925 GCA_022494985.1 Micrasema minimum
CATTTCCCTAGGAGGCTAAATAACAAGGGGATAATAAATCGAACCCACGCCCCTTAATTTTAAGAAAATCCCTTTGATTTCGGGTTTTCCTGGGAATTGTACCTACTGCGTGGACTTTAAATTATTTTTTATGGCTAGGTTTTTTTTTAAAAAAGCCTGCACTTCTTTATCAAAATATTTTTATTTTTCCCCTCTTGATTTATTTACAAAATTTAAAATTTGTTTTCACGGGATCCCCGATCAATGAAATATTTTATTTTAAAACGGATGTCGGGACTCCAGGCATGAAGTGATAAGTTAAACGCTGAAAACAAAACATCTCCCAACAAAAAGCGAGGAGACGGGTTGCAACTGTAAAACAAACGGGGACTGTCGATTTGAAAAAATTTCCCATAGGGGTTTGCCCGAAGAAGCGGGGGCTAGAGGGTTTTCTACCTTTAAAGAAAAACCGGGGGACGTAAAGAAATACAATAATGTTAAAAAGGAGCCTATACAAGAATACCAGCTTCGGCAAGAACCTAGTACCCGATTATATCCAACCAAAAGTTCATATCGGTCCATTGCTAGCACATACGTTTAGCTCAAGTGCGTTGTCTTAGGATCCATCACGCACTGAAAAAGACTTATGTAAGTTTTTTTCCTAATGTCCATTGTATTATTGAATTGTGTCCTTTCTTTTAAAGAAACAAAAACAGGTACAAGAACCCTTTTACTTTGTGCCCTTTCCCGGGTGAATTTACTTTTCTTTTAGTATCTTTTT
The DNA here is from genome assembly GCA_022494985.1 of Micrasema minimum. Taxonomy (NCBI): domain Eukaryota; kingdom Metazoa; phylum Arthropoda; class Insecta; order Trichoptera; family Brachycentridae; genus Micrasema; species Micrasema minimum. The sequence continues at coordinate 761 of JAGVSP010004170.1, forward strand.
GAATTGCTCAATTCTTAAATTGAACAAATCAATATCTCAAGTTCATTTAACATTTTCATACCTCTTTCTTGCCGTATAACCAATCTGCTAATAGAGCTGCCGTAGAGAGACAATTGCTTTGGTGTATTTCTCTGTATTTGTTTCCAATTTGATGAAGGCATTCTCAACTGAATAGTATTTTGCAAATTTTTTCTTTAAACTCCAATACTTGTTTATTTTGAAAAATAGGAAAATAACCAGAAATCTAATGACCTGTTTATTTTTAGGTGATGAAGCGGCTAAGAAAATCATTGTCACCAAAAAATTTCCTAAAAAATTGCCGTCTGATAACAAGTTGTTTGCATGTCCCTTCTGCAGTAGTACATTTAAATACAAAGTTTCTTTGGCAAATCACAAATTAAGGCACTCCACAGTCAAACCTTTCCATTGTACGGAGTGCGATTACAAATCGAACCGCAAAGGTGATTTAAAAATTCATATGGTCTGTCATACGAAAGAAAAGCCTTACTATTGTATTGAATGTGGATTTTTGTGCAGTTTCAAAAGTGTGTTATCCAGGCATATGCTGACGCACGAAATCACAAAGAGATTCGCTTGCGCGCTTTGCGAGTATAAAACATCTCGCAAAGGTGACTTAAGTAATCACGAACTGACTCACAGCGGTGTAAAAACTGTTGCTTGTACGGAGTGCGCGTTCATGTGTCTGCGCAAAAGCGACTTAAAAAGTCATATGCAGACGCATTCTGATGAAATGCCGTACTGCTGCGGGCAATGTGGATATGTTTGCAGGCAGAAAAGTAGCTACAGCGTGCACATGATGACGCATTCTGATATAAAACCTTTTTCCTGTCAAGAATGTAATAAAGAATTTAGACGAAAAACGCACCTCAAAGAACATATGCTTAAACACACCGGAGAAAAACCACTATTTTGTCCAGAATGTAATTTTACTTGTAAATGGAAAGTTTCGCTAACCGAACACATGGTTATTCACAATGGCGGGCTGCCTTTTTGCTGTACTCAGTGTGACTTTTAAAAGCGCTCGGCATTACGATTTGAAAAAGCACGTTAAAACTCATATAGAGGACGTAAAGTACACGTGTTCACAGTGTCAGTATGAAACCAGACAGAAATACCAGTTCAACCAACATGTTTTGATCCATACTGGAGCGAAATTGTATCACTGTTCCATTATGCGACTATGTATCGCTGCGAAAAAAATCGATTAGATAAACATATGGAATCTCATAGTGATGCCAAACCATGATTTTGCTCAGAAGTACCCACATGACGTCTGTACATTATTACAAAACACTGCAAAGGAAACATTCCACTTAACTTTAACACAATAACCTCTGTTATATTTGTATTTTAATATTATATTGGATCGGGTTCGGGATAGTGCTTAAATAATTACAAACTTACAGTTAATTCAATTAGTTTTATTTCTCTCACATGGTATTTTATTCATAGACCTGTTAAGTTAACACTAGACAAGCTATCTCAATGAGAGCTGTCAAAATTGTATGCTCCATATATATCTATCTTCCACTCCCAGTTCTAGTGTATTTAATAGCATTGCTCAAATCATTCTTAACTATCTAATATAATGTAAAATAAATTCATCATAACTTCTTCAGTGTTCATATTAATCGACGGAGTATTTTAATTGGCGAGCAACAATCCTTATACCCAACCTTAGGTAGTTCTGGTTTAATGATTAGCTGGAAGTCAGCAGTTGTTCAGCGTATTAAACGTCATCCTGAAGCCGATTTCTTTCGGACCGTCTCCGATGTATTTATCACTGTTGAAAAATACGTACAACGGTCCAGGAGGATTGACTGAAAACAAAAAATAAATAAATAATTAATAACCGTGAATCTAAAGTCGCCTCGTAGCATAGTGGTAGCGCATTTGGCTACCGTGCATGAGGTCGCAGGTTCGATTCCTGTAGGGGATCAACATGAAATATTTATTTACGTGTTATTTTCATGTTAATGTTTCATGTGTGATACCTTCCTTGGACTGGTACTGAAGCGTGAGACTGATCCCACTGAACCCCCCCCCTCGTCGCACTTACTCTTATGCGCCGCCGCGCATGAACTCAGATGACCAGCTGTGAGTAGGGTGTGCGTATTTTGTAAAATTTTCAGAAATAAAAATAATAAATCGTAAAAATAAAAAGTACATGTTTTTTTTGTTAACTGTCTAAAGATTAACCCTGTAAATGGTGTAAAAAAACCCATAATTAAAATGGTTTTATTTTTTGTTGTAGTTATTTATGTAAAACTTGATATGGTTTTGTATCAAGTATCAATTTGAATCAACCTTTAAAAATATGTTTTTTATTGGTCAAAAAAGCTTTTTGTTTAAAAAATTAAGAACATTTTAAAATTTGTACAAAACATGTAGAAAATGCTGTTTTTGGTTGTTGGATATTTATGGGTATCAATTTGATTAAATCAGATATTTGATAACAATTTGCAAACCGAAAAAAAAATCAACAGAGACAGAGAAACTATGGAAACGAATGTGGGTTAACATCATTTTTGAATATATTACAAATACTTATAGACAAAATACTGGATTGTTGGGCTGGGTATCAGATATTATTGTATACCCCAAAGAGATTTGAAACTCTATATGTGGTTATCAGGCGTTTGGGCGGAATGGGTTCAATTTGTAGTAGATTCCAAAATAAGACATATATGGTTATCAATTAATGGGCGCCAATGGAATGTTTCAGTAAGCCCTCAAGTGGCCACTTAACCCACATTCGTTTCCAGAGTTATTCTGTACCTGTTGGGATATCAATAATATCCCAAAAAAAAAATATTCTACACGATCGACTCCAAATATGATGTAGATTCGCTGGTTTCCCGCTTGTACATTGTATGTAAGTCACATACTTGAAGTTCCTACTCGTATCCACCGTGTTACTTACACGCTATGATGTTATCTTCTGGCTGGTTCCCGCACCACTTGCTTCCCCTGAGGCCGTCTTGGGTCTGTCCATCTGGCACCAGCAGATAGTCTCCCCTCCCACTCCTGGCTCCGGCTCCATCATCACACCTCTCGTCCAGGAACCTCCCCGACCTGGGGCCCGACAGAGAGAACCGCTCCGCTATGAGCCTGCAATGTAAGAAAAACGGATAATTATATTAGGCGAAGAAGAAACAAAGCTGTGGCGGAAGTAATACTTCACGCAGGCGTCGCGGGACGAAGCAAATCTACCGACCTCCGCCGAACGCTGCCGAACAACGACGAGACTCATTTTAGCCACCATCGTGACTCGACGTTTATTTTGCACAGATTTTCTTACCGCCAAATTGCGTTCAAATCTAAATTCATTTTGTACATTTCTATCTTCATAATCCATGTCAATCTTAGTTTAAATAGTTAAGTTTTCTTAATTTTATTTGTATTTGTATTAACTTCTGTGTAATAAATGTGCAGTAAAACAGTAAGTACTCTTTCATTTCTCTCTGTGCACTCACACCTTAAAAATGGGCACTATAAAGCCGTCTAAGCGTCATGCAGTTTAAAAATCTTCTTCTTCTTCTTTCACCACGTTCGCTCCTATGTGGAGCATGTGGACATCACTTGATCCCTCCAGGAGACCAGCCAGTTCTCTCGCCTCCTCCCACGTCAGGCCCGCCTCTTTGCGTCGCTGTCCTTTATGGAATTGAATCCTGGCACCTCACGAAATTGCCAAAAATGCTAAACAATCTTTTCAACAGATGTCACCAGTGTGAAAATCTCTAGAAATGTGAAATCACGAACGCGAGCTCGATATATTAGAAAGTTTCGAAATTTGTCATATTACATGGTTGTCAGATGATAGGCGGAATGGGGAATGTTGTATTGCATCAAGTAGCCCCTTAACCCAGCAAATGACAGGTCATAATCGTATTTCTTACAAAACCCAATTAAACTTGCAAAAAAAATTATGTACATATTTTTCCTGCTTTATATCTGATATTCGAAGACTCCAAATCTAAAAAATATCGTCTAAGCGACATGCAGTTAAATATCTTCTTCTTCTTTTATACCAGTGTTTAATCCTATGATCGGCGGCGGGTACTAAAATGGGCGCCCTTACCGCGACCTAACTTTCGGACGCGACACGTGATGGTCCCGCCTCTTGTTAATTGTTTTGACGCATAGTCTTGACCGGACAAACGGACTTTAATCAGATAAATTTGAGATCCCAACAGAGACAGAGAAACTCTGGAAACAAATGTGGGTTTTCTAGGCGTTTACAGGGGTTCATGAACGCGTCATTGGCTGGGTTAAGTGGCCACTTGATGTATTACAACATTCCCCATTCCGCCCATCATTTGATAACCACAAATGACAAAGCCCCGAAAAGTTTTATGTATATTGAATTTGTACAGAACCTTCCACATTTGAGTTTGTTTTTCGACAAGTTTGTACATATTTTCTCTCTGTTGCTCGATCACAGATCACTATCGAATCGGTAATAAAAATATCGTGCTTAATAAATAGACAATATATTTTTAGCAGACCAGTGTTTTAATGTTGATCGGCGACGGGTACTAAAATGGGCGCCCTTACCGCGACCTAACTTCGGACGCGACACGTGATGGTCCACGCTTTGTTAATTGTTTTGACGCATAGTCTTGACCGGACAAACGGACTTTAATCAGATAAATTTGAGATCAAAACAGAGACAGAGAAACTCTGGAAACAAATGTGGGTTTTTCTAGGCGTTTACAGGGGTTATGACCTGTCATTGGCTGGGTTAAGTGGCCACTTGATGTATTACAACATTCCCCATTCCGCCCATCATTTGATAACCACAAATGACAAATTCCGAAAAGTTTTATGTATATTGAATTTGTACAGAACCTTCCACATTTGAGTTTGTTTTTCGACAAGTTTCAACATATTTTCTCTCTGATGCTCTCACTGGTGACGATCTGACGTGATAAAGATTGTTAAGATGTTTTTTTGGCAATCAATCTTTAGTTATGGTGTAGGTAAGTCGCGAGCTCTACTTATTCGCACATTATTATCTTTTACTAGAAGACGCCTGAAGATGTCACTCCAAAATACATTAAAAATGTTGTTAAAAAGACGGCCGCGATATCGCGTGCGAACACCGAGCCGAGCTTTAATCAGATTGACTGCACTGCATTCCTGCACATGTCACTCCAAAATACAGTGTGTTAAGACAATGCACTTTGTACATGATTTTTTTAAATTAAATGAATAAATAAAAGGCTTACTTGATTCCACAGATATCAGTTGTCCTTCTGAAGCATATGGCATATCTCATGTCGGACAAGTATGGTCCCTTACCAGAGTTGTAATTCAGAGACTCAAAACTTCCAAATCTGTCCGGGTAATATTGCAGACAGCCAGCTGGAGCTACAACAGACAAACAAAAGAGTTTTAGAGTCATTCCAGAGAGACTAGTTTTATATAAAGTAAGTCAGTAATGGGTGATTTGTTAATGAATGTGGAAAAGTCAAATGTGATGGTTTTTGGAAGAAATGCGACTGTATGTAAGATTATAGTAAATGGAGACAGATTAAAGCAGGTTGAAGAATTTGTATATTTGGGAAGTATGTTTACAAGAGACGGAGATGTGGATAAAGACATTGAGAGAAGGGTTAGTGCCGGAAACAGAGTTAATGGTGCCTTGAAATCCATAGTGGCAAAAAAGAACTTATCGAAAGAAGCAAAATTGGCAGCACACAACGGAGTTCTGGTACCAACCCTTATGTATGGTAGTGAAGCGAGGTGAAAAAGAAGGATGAAAGTAGACTGAATTCTGTTGAAATGCGATCTACATATGTGTGGTAAGACTATGTATGATAGGTGTACAAATGTCCAAATTAGAGCAGAGCGCAAGGCTGAGATAAGCATTATCGACAAAATTAAGGGCTTTTACGATGGTTTGGTCATGTGGAGCGAATGAGTGATGAAAGAACGGCTAAAAGAAGCTTAAATGCAAGTGTGCCTGGATGCAGAAGCCGCGGAAGGCCGAGAAAGACATCATGGCAAGACAAGTACTTGAAAGTGGACATGTGAAAAGTCGGAATAACCGGCGTATGTGCATGAAAAGATGAATGAATGTAGAGGAAGCAAAGGAAGTCTGTCAGGACAGAGTGGTATGGCGTTCGTGATGGTTAGTTAGTAAGTCAGTAATTGTATATATTCGTTATATAGACTCCACGCTTTGTTTCTATACACATGATGGTACTGCGCTTGTTTTAGCAAGACAGTTCCCTATGCACCACCGTGAGTAGACAAGGGAAATTTATATTTACCAATAAGAAAGTCATCGCTAGGAATCCTTTTGGAATACGACATGCCCCCAAAGTAATTTGCAATGTCGTTTGTGTGAATCCAATCTTCTGCAATTCCTTTTCTAAAAACCGATTTTGTAGTAAATTTAATGTTCTACAATTTTAGTAACGAGCATTTTTATCGTGCGAGGTACGGTTTACGAGATGTACGCCCGTTTCCGAGGCAAAAGATGTTGACAGGAGAAAATCAGTAAAATATGTGATTTTTCAAGTGAGATTATTTCGAAAACCATAATAGATACCAAAAAAGTACGAATGCCAATTTTATAGAATTTTTAGTGTTCTATTACTTTGTCATCCAATTTTTTTTGGTTGGGTTAAGCGTTTTTGAGATTTCTTGAAAAAATACAAAAAAGGCCTTTTTTACTGTTTTTTTTGAAAATCCTGACTTAATCTCACCTCCTATTCATCCGGACTTTTGATGCAACCTTTCCTGGACATCACTTAACAACATTAAAAAAGAATCAAAAACCCTTATTTGACTGGGCTAATATTGTACATTTATCGTGAATATTGATATATTTCCATCCATAGTGAACATGCTCAGCATGCTAAGCATGTTTACTAGAGATGGAAATATGGACAAGGACATTGAAAGGAGGGTTAGTGCCGGTAACAGAGTTAATGGTGCCTTAAAGTCGGTCGTATCTAATAAGAGCTAATCGAAAGAGGCTAAATTGGCAGTTCATAATGGAGTTCTGGTACCAACCCTTATGTATGGAAGCGAAGTATGGCGTTGGAAAAGATGGACGAAAGTAGATTGAATGCAGTTGAAATGCGATCTATGTATGATAGGTGAACTAATGTCGAATTAAGAACAGAATGCGCGGCTGAGATAAGCATTATCGACAAAATTAAGAAAGGTCTCTTACGATGGTTTGGTCATATAGAGCGAATGGATGATGAATGAACGGCTAAAAGAATATATGATGCGACTGTGCCTGGATGTAGAAATCGAGGAAGGCCGAGAAAGACAACCAGGCATCATTAAGTACAACAACCGCTTGAAAGTGGCATGTGAGAAGTCGGAATAATCGACGTGCGTGCATAAGAAGATGTATGAATGTGGAGGAAGCAAGAGAAATATGCCAGGACAGAGTGGTGTGGCGTTCTATCCTCTCTGCCCAGTTAGTTAGTTAGTTAGTTAAGATGGTAAGTGCCAGTCTAGGGTAACATACGTTTTTTTACTGCCTTCCAGTTGCGTTATTCGTAATCTCCAATTTGGTATTATCAGATCGCCAGCCGTTCTATCCGCTAGTTTTATAGTTATGATTATTCCGTGAGATCCTGTATTGTGGTGTCCATATGACCCGAGCAAATCCAAATTCACGTAAACTGTAAACAAAATATATCATCTTAGTATCAAAAACAAACTTAATAATTTGAACATCTAGAGACATCTTCAGGCGTCTTCTAGAAGGTATGTTTGAACTCACACACACTTTATCTTGAAAACCCTCACATACAGTAAAAAGAATTATCATTTTGGCATTCGTAAATAAAAAACATTTTTACAATGCTGTCCGGAGTTTTCTCCACAAATTCGGGGAATAACCTGGCGGGAGTTTGCAGAGTTAGTGATTTCCAATACATCATGAAGGCATTCATAGCCGTTATTGTTCTCTCCGTGATTCCCTCCATTGTTTCCTCCGTTGTTCCCTCCATTGTTTCCTCCGTTGTTCCCTCCATTGTTTCCTCCGTTGTTTCCTCCATTATTCCCTCCGTTGTTCCCACCGTTGTTTCCTCGTTGTTCCCTCCATTGTTTCCTCCGTTGTTTCCTCCATTATTCCCTCCGTTGTTCCCACCGTTGTTCCCCCCATTGTTTCCTCCATTGTTTCCTCCGTTGTTTCCTCCATTATTCCCCCCGTTGTTCCCCCCATTGTTCCCTCCATTATTCCCGCCATTGTTCCCACCGGTGTTCCCTCCTGTATTTCCTCCTGTATTTCCACCGGTGTTCCCTCCATTATTCCCGCCATTGTTCCCACCGGTGTTGCCTCCTGTATTTCCTCCTGTATTTCCACCGGTGTTCCCTCCATTATTCCCGCCATTGTTCCCACCGGTGTTGCCTCCTGTATTGCCTCCTGTATTTCCACCGGTGTTCCCTCCATTATTCCCGCCATTGTTCCCACCGGTGTTGCCTCCTGTATTTCCTCCTCCTGTATTTCCACGGTGTTTCCTCCATTATTCCCGCCGGTATTCCCACCTGTGTTGCCTCCTGTATTTCCTCCTGTATTTCCACCGGTGTCCCCTCTGTATTTCCTCCGGTGCTCCCTCCTGTATTGCCTCCTGTATTTCCTCCTGTATTTCCACCGGTGTTTCCTCCATTATTACCTCCGGTATTCCCTCCTGTATTGCCTCCTGTATTTCCACCGTGTTCCCTGTATTCCCTCCATTGTTTCCCACCCGTTGTTCCCTCCTGTATTTCCTCCTGTATTTCCACCGGTGTTCCCTCCATTATTCCCGCCATTGTTCCCACCGGTGTTGCCTCCTGTATTTCCTCCTGTATTTCCACCGGTGTTCCCTCCATTATTCCCGCCATTGTTCCCACCGGTGTTGCCTCCTGTATTTCCTCCTGTATTTCCACGGTGTTCCCTCCATTATTCCCGCCATTGTTCCCACCGGTGTTGCCTCCTGTATTTCCTCCTGTATTTCCACCGGTGTTCCCTCCATTATTCCCGCCATTGTTCCCTCCGGTGTTTCCTCCTGTATTTCCTCCTGTATTTCCACCGGTGTTTCCTCCATTATTCCCGCCATTGTTCCCACCGGTGTTGCCTCCTGTATTTCCTCCTGTATTTCCACCGGTGTTCCCTCCATTATTCCCGCCATTGTTATTGCCTCCTGTATTTCCTCCTGTATTTCCACCGGTGTTTCCTCCATTATTCCCTCCATTGTTATTGCCTCCTGTATTTCCTCCTGTATTTCCACCGGTGTTTCCTCCATTATTTATTGTTCCTCCGGTATTGCCTCCTGTATTTCCACCGGTGTTTCCCTCCTGTATTGCCTCCGGTATTTCCACCGTTGTTCCCTCCTGTATTGCCTCCTGTATTTCCTCCTGTATTTCCACCGGTGTTCCCTCCATTATTACCTCCGGTATTTCCACCGGTGTTCCCTCCATTATTACCTCCGGTGTTTCCACCGGTGTTCCCTGTGCTGCCACCGGTGTTGCCTCCTGTATTTCCTCCTGTATTTCCACCGTGTGTTCCCTCCTGTATTGCCTCCTGTATTTCCTCCTGTATTTCCACCGGTGTTCCCTCCTCTGCCTCCTGTATTTCCTCCTGGGCCCCCTCCGGTATTACCTCCTGTATTGCTCCCTCCTGTATTGCCTCCTGTATTTCCGCCTGTATTTGTGTTCCCTCCTGTATTCCCTCCTGTATTGCCTCCTGTATTTCCTCCGGTATTTCCACCGGTGTTCCCTCCAGTGCTGCCTCCGGTATTTCCACCGGGGCCCCCTCCAGTAATACCTCCGGTATTACCACCGGGGCTACCTCCAGTATTACCTCCTGTATTGCCTCCGGTGTTCCCTCCTGTATTGCCTCCTGTATTACCACCGTTGCTCCCAGCATTGCTCACGCTAATTATGATAACCTTAGCATCGCCATCTTCCTGCACTATATCTACTCCGCTATCACCTGTGTGGGATACATGTTTGTTTCCAGATATTGTCCCTCCTATACCACTAGATCTAGATGTATATCTAGTATCACTTCTCTTGTGTCTTCTGGTATTTGGTTTAGGTCTCTTCCCTCCCGAAATTCGCTGAAAGTTCAACGAATTATTCTCTAATTGTTAATTTTTCCATAAAATGATCAAAATATGATCAAAAAAGGTGGTGAAAAAAAAAAAAAAAAAAAAAAAAAAAAAAAAAAAAAAAAAAAAAAAAATTTATGGGTATTTTTCCAGGCACACACAAAATTAATGCTAATAGACCAGTCAATACAAATATTTTGTATGGAGTTGGTTGCATAAATTGCACTTATGCCCGCTGTACACGGGACAGTTTCTTGTTCAGAAAACTACACAGTTTCTTGTTCAGAAAACTGTGCAGTCTGTCAAACTTCTGTCAAAAGACACGCTAAATATGTGTATTTTTGAAACGCGATTGTAAGTTATTATCGTATGTTTGCTCTCAGGAAATTGAATATTTAGCTAATAATGTAAATATGTTATTGGTTTTTTACGTATTTAAAAGCATACAATAAACCAACGTCTACTTAAACGTTTACATAAAAAACATTAACTGTCATGTCAGCTAAAATCTGACATAAGCACGCAGTTTTTTAAACAGTTTTCGTTGTATACGGGAACCGTTTTCAGACTGCATAGAAAACTGCGCAGAAAACTGTCCCGTATATAGCGGGCTTTAGGTGTTAAACTGTACAGTTTCTTGTGCAGTTTGCAAACTATTGGTAGCAGTAATAATATTTGAGCTGACCTTAGTAGGCTGAGAGAGACTTAATACTTCCAAGTCTATCCTGATCTGTTTGACTTCAGAGCTGATTGGCAAAACAGAATAGGAACACTCCATACTATGGAATTTATGGTTTATTATTGGATTGGTTACCACGGCCGTCTTGGTTGATATTGTCTGGAAACATGTTGAACCTGAAAAAAGACACATTCATCAATAGTATTTACTTTATACAATCGTAGTCCTCGATTATCACCCTGGAATTAACCACTTTTTTTTTACTCTTTTTTAATTTTTAATTGGTCATTACCGGTAATTTGACCCAACAAACGCATGTGGAGCATATGGATTTCACAAACTGCCTCCAGGCCGAGCGATCGGCTGCCAGCTCCCGTGCGTCCTCTCAAGTCGAGTCCACGTCCCGCAGCTCCGACGCAAACTGCCGACGAATAGTCAACAGTGGACGACCAGGACGCCGGGAACCTAAAGCCTTGCAAGCATAGGATACTTAAACAATACAGGTTAAAAAAATTGTATATTTGGGGAGTATGTTTACAAGAGACGGAAATGTGGATAAGGATCTCTCTGTGGAAAAACTATGTATGTTAGGTGTACAAATTAATGTCGAAATAAGAGCAGAGTGCAGGCTGAGATAAGCATTATCCACAAAATTAAGAAAGGGCTTTTACGGTGGTTTGGTCATGTGGAGCGAATCAGTGATGAAAGAACGGCTAAAAGAAGTTTAAATGCAAGTGTGCCTGGGTGTAGAAGCCGAGAAAGACATGGCATATGACCAAGTACGACAAGTACTTGAAAGTGGACATGTGAAAAGTCGGAATAATCGGCGTATGTGCAAGAGAAGATGTATGAATGTAGAGGAAGCAAAGGAAGTATGTCAGGACACAGTTGTATGGCGTTCTATCCTCTCTGCCTACGTGCGTGAATGAGATGTATGAATGTGGAGGAAGCAAGAGAAGTATGCCAGGACAGAGTGGTGTGGCGTTGTGTTAAATGGCGTGACAGTTAATTAGTTAGTTAAGAACTCAGATGACTTGAAATGAATGATAATATATGTTTACCTGAGCAGCAAACTCCCAGTATTCCACACAGGCTGATCACCTTTCCTCCGCGCCTTTCACAATCACTCCTCGTGGAGCAAGATCCCCTGCTCCTGAGGTCGACCCCAAGGCAAGGTCGGCCAACATCCAAACTAAATATACCTGCAAGGCGTTGCAATATTAAACTCTTCATGGGATTATTTTATTAACCTATTTTATATTTATTGACATGAAATATTCCTACCACTGTTAATTTTGCCCGACTCTGCTTTGTTTGGGTGATGGAAACAATGACAATTACAATACATAAGCCGAGACAGTGGTAGGGGTACAATGAAAGCATTTGTTCGCGTACATAACGTAAATTCATCCGTATTTTTATCACACTAACAATCTTAAAATCGCGGTTTAGCTTGTTGAGAAAATCGGTAGAGTTGTGCTGGACTGAAAAAAGACTCAATAGTCTTTAAAACAGTCTAGGGAAAGGGTGGGGCTTTCATTGACATGTGATTTTCATACTGATATTTCATGTTGTTGTTGTATATTTTTATTTAGCTATAAAAAAAAGTTTGATACAGCTATATATTATTGTATAATACAATATAATTCTAAATATTATACTTATAAACGACTTACTTTGATATTATTGATATCCCAACAGAGACAGAGAAACTCTGGAAACGAATGTGGGTTATCTAGGCGTTTACAGGGCTTATGACCTGTCATTATCTTCAAGTAATTTGTTTACAAGTATTTGTACACATTCAAAATGTTGTTAAAAATATATTTTTACACTTTTTTATTAAATTTAAACTATGCATTTAACTTCATCTGGCAATTTGTTGTATTCCTAAAGTCATTTATAAAATAAACTGTCTTGTGTTCCCGCTTATCTATATTTAGTATCTTCGAATCCTAGTCTCACAGTTTAAGACTGTCTTGTGATACCTTGGACTGGGTACTGAATATTAAGACTGGTCATCCTACTTTCATGTAATTAAAATTGATCAAGACACTGCTGCACTTGGTGTAGGTACTGATGCAGTGCCCTATGCTCCATGCTCCCATAGATAAGGGAAAGTAGTAAGAGAGTGCAAGTAATTGAACACTCTTTCTGTTCAAAGTATTAAAATCTATGTTTAATTGTTGTCAACTAACAAATTCAATTAGTATACGAGTGCCTGTCGAGTTACCCGTAGTAATGCACTCTTTTACTGTAGCCAATCATCGACCAATTTACAGTGCTAACTCACCGATACGAAGAATGCACACACTGGCTAACAAGTATACTAACAATATTGATGTTTTCAACACACAAATCTAGTGCATTTTAGGGAACAGTGTCTGGATGCCATCTCTGGCGGTAATGAATAGCTACCTACTGTGTAATCATTTAAAAATTATATGTAAAAGCCCTATGGGCGTAAAAACAAAAAAATAAAATAACACTCAAAATGTTGAAAGTGCTTAGTAGAACCAGTAATAAAAGAATTACTGGACTTAATTTAATTCATTGCGTAACTCGGAGGTGTCGTCTTATCCTTTAAGCGTTTCCTTATCTTAAAAATCTATCAGAAAACTTGACGGGACGTCACTCAAATTGACAGAATTACAGTGACGGGTCAGCCCAATGAAAAATGCATTTTGTAAGTGTTTCATAATTCAGTGTTTAAATGGAAAAGGGATTTAAGTCAACATATGTCAACCTCGTAGCATAGTGGATACCGTGCATGAGGTCGCAGGTACGATTCCAATAGGGCGTCAACATTCATCATCATCATGAGGCTAGATACTCTTTGATGGTAGAGAGAGTACAGAAGAAATTTCTGCACTATCTGTATCTAAAGGAATATGGATATTATCTTGGCTCTTCCCAACTGACTTTTTACTACGGATGCTAGGCTATCAGTCATTATGGAGGAAGAAGGACGTCCATTTGGGTGTTCACTTCTTTCAGGTGATTGGTGGTCGCATACTATAACTTAGAAATTCTGATGGATGTAGGTCTGTTTCGTACCTGATAACTATCTTCGACAAAGACAGCATCGATTGTTTTACCTGCCAATATGCAGAACCAACCTGCCAATAATGGTTATGCCTGTTGGTAGAGCAATCTTGTTACTTTAATCGCATCACCTCGGATGTCGACTTATTTCACGACAGTGGGTCTTCCGTTAGAAAGCACTTTTTAACTTATAATTTTTCTTTCTATACTTTTTTATATCATTATACTAACATAACTTTATTAATGTATGCTTAATTATTGTATTGTATTTAGTATGATTTGTATTTAGAATGAATTGGATTTTTTCTGTAATGTTCTAAATAACTGAAATAAATAAATAAAAAAATCATACCATATCCGCTCACCGTGTGGAGCATATGGGATTCCACAAACTGCTGCTGCCGACAGCTCCCGTGCACTCCTCCCAAGTCGAGTCCACGTCCCGCAGCTCTGTCGAAAACCGCCGACGAATTTTCAACAGTGGACGACCAGGAACCTGATGCCTTGTAAAATAGGCAAGTACGGTGGCGGCTCTAGACGGGAGGCGTACGTAGTATATGGCCTAGCCAGCCGAAACGCCTTCGCCGGATGACAGTAGATACCGAAGGTTGCTGTGTCCGTTGTCTCAGTGTCCTTACAAAGTCAAAACACCGCACACCTAATATTCTCTTTAGTCACCTATCTGTCCTAAGCTGTCTGGAGATCGGACGTTTACGGGTTAAAACAAAATGCCGCCTTTATAACTCCATGCATCACACCTGTTCTCCTCTATGGCTGCGAATCGTGGCACCTAACCAGGGTCCAAGATAGCAGACATTCTGAGTGCAGAGAATAGGTGTCTTAGAAGAATATTAGGTTGTGCGGTGGTTTGAGACTTTGTAAAGGAACAAAGAAGTGAGGCAACGGACACAGCAACCCTTGGCATCTACTGTCCGAAGGCGTTTCGGCTGGCCAGGCCATATACTACGTATGCTTCCCGAGAGCCGCCGCCATGCTTGCCTATTTTACAAGGCATCAGGTTCTCGGCGTCCACTGTTGACAGTTCGTCGGCAGTTTGCGTCAGAGCCGCGGGACGTGGACGTGACTTGGGAGGATGCACTGACTGGCGGCCGATCGCCTGGCCCGGAGGCAGTTGTGGATTCCATACGCTCCACACAGGAGCGGATATAGTATGAAGAAATGATTTTTTGTTAGAAGATCTGGATATAGCCCGAGAACCATTTCGGCAATTACAAGACTCAAAATAAAATATATCACGATATCATCTTCGTCACTCTTCACGGCTCCTACTGACTTTAGCTTCCAGGGCAGGTTTTTAAAAAGCTAAAAATAAAACTCTTTTATATTTTAAAAAAA
>JAGVSP010004171.1:0-17232 GCA_022494985.1 Micrasema minimum
TGCCACATGTCCAGCCCATGTCCACTTCAGCTGGGAGATAGCTTTTATGACGTCTATGAATCTAGTCCGTCTTCTTATCTCCTCGTTAGTGACATGGTCTCTTAAACTGATGCCGAGCATGCTTCGCTCCATTGCCCTTTGCATACACGGAATTTATTGGCCGATTGGATAGTCAGTCAACTTTCAGTCTTCTAAAATTCTTGGAAAGAGAGCAATGGGTTTTCAAATCCATATTATGCCTGCCGCGCGCCACCCTGTACTATTAATTTCCCTTATCTGTAAATATATTTAATTTGTTACATAAAGGCTAGATAATTAGTCTTATGCTACAGCGCCAATGCAAGGCTTCATATATTCGAAATATTTTTATGCGTAAAAACACATTTAAATATTATAAGTAACTCATATTAAGTTGGGAATCGAGCCCGTAACTTCATGCATGCCCAACACACTTACCGCTACACCGCGAGGCGGAATAATGCTACATTTTATAAACAAATTATTTTATTTAAAAATTATTGAAAAAAATAGAAAATTAGTTAGTGAATTATTCGAAATTTCTATATTTTCTTTAGTCATTCGTTTATTTGCTTATTTAACTTTATCAAAACAAACAGTTGCCTTTGTATAAGCAAAATATTCGTTTTTTACGTTCTACAAAACCGTTTCTTTATTTCGTGTATTGAAAAGATTTATCACATTTCTTTGCTTAGTTCCATGAGTTTATTTCACTATGTCAGGAAACCTGGGTTTTTTATATTATACTTTCCTTTGTAATCGGTTGAACGGTGAGGTTTTCTTTATTACTGAAAGCAACCCCATCTAAAGAATTACGATTTTGTATTTGTTCGGTAAAAAATGAAGGAAGTAATGCTTCCCCACGTATTAAATAAAATTTACAACAAAAGGAAACGAACGGCAGTGCAGAAAGTTAACTGCTATCCGATGTTGGAATAAAAAATATATGTTAAACTTATTTAAGCTTTTCTTTTACTTCAAACGTGAATGCAAAAATTGATGAAATTTTAAATCAATATATTAAAAAAAAAAAAAAAACTATTTATTCTTGAAGGGCAATAGAATGGTTATTTTTTTTGTTTGTTCTTGTTCAACGCTCACCAAAAGGTTTAAGATCTTACGTTTTAATTTTGCTGTGTCGTGAATATTTAGGCAAAATCAAATTGATTTACTACCATTAACTTGATAATTCCAATGTAAAAGTGTTGGTTTTTCAAAGATTAATTTGATTTTTATTATAAGCCCCTTTAATTACAGAATTTTAAAAGGATTCAAGTATTTTAAAAGCGTCCGTAAATTATCATTTGTTGTTTTGTTGTGGTATCTTTGTAAATACATATTTCAAATATGAAATCATAAATTAAAACTTAAATATGAAACCTTTATTTAAGATACTTGATATTTTCAATGGTTGGTACTTTCATCAGGAAATAGAACCACTAATCAAATTTACCTTTTAAATAAACACTAAACTTAGCATATCATTTCAAATATAAAATTCTGCTGTTACTTTTTTCAATATTTACTAATAATTATGCGTCAATCGATGTTTTTTTGAAGTATATCTGAACAGTTTTATTGGGATTCTAATAACATTTTGATAGACATAATATATTTTTATTATAAACTACGTTGACCATCTTGTATATCAGTGCATAAAAGTAAATTGGGATTCAAACTCAAGAGACTTCTTGATGCCTGTGAAGTCTGCGAAGTGAACTACATGACTATAACCCGATTTACTGTTAGGTATATAAGTTCAGTTAGAAAAACAGTATCATTAGCTCAATTTCAAATTAAACTTGCCAATACCTAGGAATATTGATAGTGATTGAGGGCTTTTAGTTCCTAAAAGCAAGTCAAAAGTATGGGGTAGCTATGAATTATACCAAAACTTGGGACCGCTAAGCTCCCCCTAATTTAGGCCAAGAGCGAACAGCGTCTACTGGGGCAAACATAACAAAAACGTTAATCCGTTGCTTTACAATAGTTCCAATTAAATTAATTACAAACTTATACTATTTATATGGATTTTATACTACAATATTTGATTTATTTGAAAACGCACCAGTAGATGCATGATTAAAAGTCTGTGTGTTCTTTAAGTTATTTTTTTTAGACTTTAAAAATATACAAAACGTTTCTAAAATATTTTTTGTTAAATTCTAGTAACGTTGTTAAACACGTTATTTTCATTGGAAATTTATGACCTTGACAACCTTTTCAGTATTACATTAGCAACAATACTGAGACGCCATGAAAATGGGCGAGTTCATTATCTTATTTTCATTTTTACCTTTTTTAAAGGTAAATCATTACTGAACAACATTTTGAATGAATACAAATACTTGTAGACAAATTACTGGATTATACCCATGCTGGGCTGATATCAGATATTATTGATATCTCAACAGAGACAGAGAAGCTCTGGAAACGAATGTGGGTTATCTAGGCGTTTACAGGGCTTATGACCTGTCATTGGCTGGGTTAAGTGGCCACTTGACGTAATTACAACATTCCCCATTCCGCCTGTCATCTGACATCTGACAACCATGTATGACAAATTTTTGAAACTTGTATATATCTTAGGTGTAAAGAACTATCCGCTTGCGAGTTGTTATTTCGACAGAGCTTTTCGAATTACTGACATCTATTGAGAATAAGTTAAAGTATTTTTTTGGGCGATCTACATTATTGGTGTAAGTAAGGTTCGAATCTGAACTTTATTACCTACTAGCAGACGTCTGAAGATGTCTCTTCAATTTATTTTTACTTTTTTATTTTAACCAGTAAATATTTTTGAACAACATTTCTTTTATCATTACATTTTAAGCTTCCTTATAGCGTTCGTGATGTCCTACATGTAATTAATTTTCTCATTTTTATCTCCAATACCGCATTACCCACGCAATCCATAAACTAAAAAATTCATGAAATTTCCTCAAAAAGTAGAAAAATTCAGAGAACTCCTAAAACGGAAGTGTACTTAATTTGTAACGAAACTAAACACAGCAACGATGATAGACCCTTTGGAGTTATGTACGTCAAAAAAACACTCAACGGTGCCTACATGCTAAAATTTTCATGTATATGAGTGAAAATTTTTCCTCTTATTTGTAGACGGAGGGGAAATTGAGGGACCACATGGAAAATTCTAAAAACTTACATCTGATGAAAAAGTCTATTTATTTTTATTTTTTACGCGTGTGTTTAATTTTATCTCACGTGACAGGATTTGTATCTTATTCCAGACGAGACTTAAGAAAGGTGTCTAATTTGTTCGCTCATTTGGTTAATGCGCGGGAAATTTGTTCAAGTAACGCCGCCATGTTGGATAAAAGCGTGCCCCGCCGATTGCCTGAAAATTATTTTTAATTTTTGTCTAACCCACTTATACTCGCTCAACTAAATTTACTTTTCTGTACACCCAATATCGATCGAAGAAATTGTGTTTTATCAAAAGCCGTTTTGGTTTGTTGAAAAATTAAAAATTAATACATATAGGAATCTTACTTTTTATAATATTTTAAAAATGGAGATGTAAATGGAAGTATACTATTTTAAAAAACTACTGCTCTTCTACCTACATATTTTTAAAAAAGTAGGTTGTGGTCTAGTGGAAGATTCGAGGACTCCTGATTTTAATTTCTAGGTTCAAACCCCACTTTGACATAACTTGTTTCCTGCTTTCTGGCGCAGTTATTTCCGACTATTTGAAAGCCGCCCCAAAATCAAAATATTGAAGTTCATCGTAGGAATTAAATGTGTCTATGTATTTAAAAAAATCAAAATACTAAAAATATGAAAAAAATATTAAATAATTTCTTCCATTTCTGTTACAAATTTTTTAATGGTTTAATTTTTAACCCTAATTTTCCTTTTTCAAAGATACCTTATAATATTAATAGCTACCTAGTCAAGTTTGAACGTTGGTAGAAATAGTCTTCGTGATGTAAAATTTTGTGTTATTGCATTAAAAAATTGTATTTTGTGTTATCAGATTAAAAG
The DNA here is from genome assembly GCA_022494985.1 of Micrasema minimum. Lineage (NCBI taxonomy): Eukaryota > Metazoa > Arthropoda > Insecta > Trichoptera > Brachycentridae > Micrasema > Micrasema minimum. The sequence continues at coordinate 4,027 of JAGVSP010004171.1, forward strand.
CTCTTGTTTTTACTTTTTATTAAAACTTGAAAAGTTTTCGTAGCACTCCACTTTTAGCCATCCTTTTGTCAGCAAGTTTGAAAACAAAGACACGTTCCTAAGATAATATTTCAAATATCGGATAAATCCAAGCCGTGAAACATCAAAGCCTTTTGACATAAAAGAACGTATAAAGCTTCTGAGAATGAGTACTACAAAAACGAAAACATCTCAAGTGTAATGGATATTTTCAATTTCTTTACATAAAAAGTATTTAGAAGTATGAAAGTACATTTGACTTTTGTAAAAAAATACGCCAAATTAAAGCATTGAGTATAAGAGACAATGCTCGAGTTTTGTTCGAATTGAGTTTAGAAGAATTAATAGCATTGATGTAATTTCAGAAATACGACGCTGAAAGATATTGAAAGCCCTGAAAGAATTAAGGTATTCTATACAAAACAATAAATGTAAATGTGACGGTATTACAGCCAATTTTTACTGGGGAATGATATAATTATTAGTACAAAAAACGTTTTACTAGTAAAAAGCATTCGACAAGGTCAATCCAAATTTCTATATATTGATCATTTTTTAATTGATTGGAAATTTATTTAACACATAGGTCCCAGATTGTAGTTATAGCTTCTCAGACTCTTTTTATTCCGTATCTTCAGGCATACAACAAGGATCCAACCTCGGGCCCTTACAATTTTTGATATATTAAAAAATAATACTGCGTTAAACATTAAATTCTCTAAATTTCTTTTAACTGCCGATGACCTAAATATATTCAAAATCATAAAAATAATTGATGACTGCTTTAAACTACAATCCGACCTTGGTGATTCACCATCTTGGCGTCATTTTTTAATATTAATATCTAATTATAATTAGTAAAGTTAAGATACATCAAGTGGCCACTTAACCCAGCCAATGACAGGTCCTGTAAACGCCTAGATAATCCACATTCGTTTCGAGAGTTTCTCTGTCTCCGTTGGGATATCAATAATTTGATAAAAATAATAATTTATTTCGCATCATCATCGTTGATACAGCATATAAAAAACAAATGGATTAAGTAAATAACTAAAACAACAAAAAAAATACATAAACAATAAACAATGCAAAACACATTTTTTTTTAATACAATAGAAAAAAAGGAAAGTCCTGAAACTTTAGGTAACTTAAGCAATCATCTGTTTTTATAAATAATTTAAGTGTACTAAGTAATTAATAAATTGATGACACTTATTGAAAATGTAAAGCATCACGTATAACCCCCAATACCTTGTCTTATTTTATTAAATGAAACCCCGAGATCAGGGGAGGATAGAATGTGGCTCGCGAGCAGCTTATTTTCATTTTCATATTGCAATTAATAATTAATGCACCATTAGGTGCGGATAGGGGTAGTAGCACTAGGAGTAACTTAATAAAAAGCACAAAGAGGCAATACTTTCAATATAAGGCAACATTATCAATAGATAATTTATACACAGAACCTGACTGCGGCGCCTTTTCAAATTAAATATTTGACTATCTTTAAGACGTCCGTCCGCTTGATCACAGTTTTTCTCACAAAAACAACATTTTTTTACTTTTTGGAGGCGTCGCGCGTCGCTGTGAACATTTTATGTTTTCCGATTATTTTCTTACTAAATATTTGTCTCAAGTGCACAGAACACTATAATTTTACCAAATCTACCAACTCGATATTCATAAAAACCTCTCTTTCTATGCAATAATTTTAAATACGACTGCAAAAAGAGAAATTATTTCTCCAAAAAACCGTGGTTCGAAATTTAACCGTCACAAATTAGTTTGATAGGATATAAATCACTTTTTGACGTCATTAATAAAAACAAAAGATTACAATATACAAAAAATATCACAAATTATAATAAAAATAATATAACAAAACTATACAAATATAAATTAACACGTCCAAGGGTTTGGATCTTCAAAATAGTCACCTATCTGGTAATAGGCCTTCAAGCATAATTTATTTTTAACATTTTTTAAAAATTTTTTTGATACATAATGATTGAATGCTTTCTGGCACCCTGTTATAAAAGCGTGTACATTGCCCTCTAAACGACTTACTGACCCTTTGCAGCCGGCTTATAGTATCTGCAAATTTGTTTTTATTTCGCGTGTTCCTATCATGCTTGTCGCAATTTTTTAGGAACAAATCCTTGTTTTTATGAAACAAACATTAAATTTTCGTAATAATTGAGATATGAATGTTAAATTTTTATTTCTTTAAATTTATGACGCAAAGATTGTCTAGGAGGTAATTCATATATGGCCCGAATCGCTCGTTTTTGCAAGATAAATATTCTGTTTACATCAGCAGCATGCCCCCACAGAAGAATGCCATACGACATCAAACTGTGGAAGTAACTAAAATAGACCAGTCTTGCAGTGGTTTTTAATGTTAACGTTTAATTAAGATATTGATATATTGAATGCTTTAAAAACATAAAATAACAAGTAGCATATTTTTTATATTATAAGCCAAATTAATAAATTTCGCAAACCCACGATATTAACTTTGATCGCGTTTGAAAAAATATACATATTTAGCGTGTCTTTTGACAGATTGTACAGTTTTCTGATAAAGAAACTGTGCAGTTATCTGTCACATATAAAGTACGCATAAAGGTCTGCCGACCTCTGCCGTAGTTAGTAGATATTTACTCATTTAATTACACTTCGCTTTGACAGTGCAGTGTGGTATGCTGTGTACGAGTATATGGGATGGGATATTGAGTGTGTTGTCTGTATACCGTATACGGTCATGTCACGTTATTAGCTGCATATTAACGCTTTTGTCACCCTCGCTTGATGGAAATTCCCGCAAGCAAACAGAAGACCTCTATATTGAGATACTACAGCAGCAAAAAAATACAGTAAGTAGCAAAAAATTCTTTTTTTTAATTCAATACAAAAAAGTATTCATACATCTTGTCTAACAGCAACAGGTTATAAAAATTTACTACTTGAATAATTATTACCTAATTGTTTTTTTAGGTATATATGTAGGTACGTTTTTGAATTTTGGGTTATAATAATGTACATAGTAAGGTTTGAATTTATGAATTTGGATTTCAAGAGATTTTCACCAATTTAAATAATATTACCTTTTTTGGTGAGATCAATTTTAAGTATCGCATAATATTATGTATTGTCTAAATCTAAGTCAAATATTCTTATTTGATAGAAGATCCCCCTCTTCTGGAACATTTCACACCTGTGAATGTTCTGTATATGTACAGAAAAAAAAAACCTTTCAAAAACCAGTTATTAAAAACAGGCAAAATAACTACGATACGCAACCTAATTACAAAATATATACTTTCTTTATCGAAAAATTTTATAGACTCTGTTTGTATACATCACTTTTACATTATACCTAATATGTAAGCCATCTACAATAATGTATCATAGTTACGTCAACACAGATGGAAAAATTCTACCTGTGGAAAAAAAGTCGATAACTATGTATATCTTGGTCACAAAATCACCATCGGCAGAGACAATCAGACCAGCGAGGTGGATAGGAGGATAAATCTCTCTTGGGTGGCTTTTGGAAAGCTAAATTCCACATTCCGAAGCTCCATTCCCAACTCACTCAAGACTCGAGTATTCAACCAATGCATTCTGCCCGTCCTTACTTATGGCGCGGAAACAATGACTCTGACCAAGCAATCCTCCCATAAGTTGCAAGTTGCACAGAGGAGCATGGAGAGGATTATGCTTGGAATAACATTAAAAGACCGAAAAAAGAACGATTGGATCCGACGCCAGACAAAGGTCTGCGACGTGGTGCAGCGAATTGCTTGGTTGAAGTGGAAATGGGCCGGTCACATAGCCAGAATGACGGACGACAGATGGACAAAACGCATTCTGGTGTGGAGGACCGAAAACCAGAGGCCTCAAGGACGTCCACCGATGAGATGGGTGGACGACATCAGGAAGTCTGCTGGAAGACAGTGGATGGGGACGGCGCAGGATCGGGAGGAGTGGAGACGGTAGGGAGAGGCCTATGTCCAGCAGTGGACCTCAACGGGCTGACATGATGATGATGATCATAGTTTAGTGTTAGGCTTTGTGATAAAGGACAGTGAAGGACTTTAAAGACGTAAAATGTGTGCTCTTATTCTTTATAAGAGTAAGAAGTCAATAATTGAAATACAACTCGGTGATGTGGTCTCTATATTGCAATATTCATATTAAAGCTTTTGAAAGTTTCACAAGTTTTTAAGATTTGTAAACAGTAAATATTACCACATGCCCACCGAGTTCATTGACTACAATTTTCTTCTCAAGACCAACTTGATAGGCCTAAATGACAGGAGAGTTACGGCAGACCTTATTTTTCTTTACCAGCTCCTAAATTCAATGATTCACTGTTCCGAACTGCTCGGCGAAATAGATTTTAGAGTAGCCACAGTTGGTACACGACAGAAAAAGACTATCTACCATGTTCATTCCCCTATTTCTAGAATACACGGGTTGTGGAATGAGTATTGTGGGTCAGTTGATTTTTTTACGGTTATTCTTCAGTATTTGAAAATATTCTTGTCTAATTTGTTGAAAGCCATCTAAAATAAAAATAAAAATGCTGTTCTTACTATGAAAGTTTTTTTTTTTAATAATTGTATTTTTACTTCATAAGTCCTTGTATATTTAGAAAAATAGAATGTAATAGGTTCTTGTTATTTTATTACAGTGTAAATAAATGGTACCTGTACCGTTGATATTACAAAATGAATAAATTGTACTATATTTTGTCTAAACTATTCGATCGCTTCGAATTCCATTTTAATCTCGGACATTTATATTACTACTACTTTTCCTTATCCACAGTGCATAGGGCCCTGCATTGGTACACCAATACAATTTTTATATCAAATATAAAAATATAAGGTTGGAAAAGAAAAGAAAAACTATGTCACAGAATTGTCTGGTGTATAAGGGCATTAAATGTATCAAGAGATTCCAAATGATATAAGAAATGAACAAAATGTAAATTTATTTAAGGCTAAATGTAAAAAATATATGTGTGAAAAATATTGGTGTATTATATTATAGCTAAATTGAAAAATGTATAATGTTAGGATAAGAATAGTTAGGAAAAAAAATAAGTGTAATGTACATAAAAATAATATTAGTCTATGTAAATTATGTGGTACTAAATCAATAACTGAAGCTGAAAAAATAATAAGAATAAGCTGAAAAAACATTTCCTATCTCTTCCTTAAATTTTATTCCTGTTTTACCTCCCGTCTATCCTAGGTAGACATTGAGTGTGATAGTGTGTGTGTGTGTGTACTAATGGGGAGGATGAAGAGAATGTTAAAAGGTAAAAAAAAAAATTGAAGATCTGTTGTTGCGCTTACGATAAATACCCGCACTACGTTCTTATATTGGTTGGTTGGAAGAAATTGCCAATTTGGGAATAAACCCGCCAATGTACACAACTATTTGTACAAAAAGTCAAATAAATAAATAAATATAATAATAAAAAATATGATGTATAAATTGGTGCCGATAATGGAAAGTACATAGTAGTTGTTGAATATAATATACGGATGATTTTGCTTCAAATGATTAAAATGCTGCCTATTTTTTAAACAAATTTAACGACTTAAACGGTATATTTTTCGCTACAGCGTTTTGCCATGAATTAACAATAAGCGCAAATTACCCCAAAGTTTGTGGACAGAATAATTTCTCTTTTTTACACGTTATTCGAGAATGCTAGTTGCCACAACTTACAAATTAATGTAAAGTATTTTCTTGCGATCATGTCCTTCATGGAAATATACAGCTGACCTCCGAGATTTATGGAGGTCATTCGTGCAGCAAAGTTTAGATAGTGATCGTGAAAATACACGATGTCTCACAACTGTTTCACCTATATTCTACATATCTATCTAGTTCATTTCTACGAATGCAACGAGTATATCAATGCAATCCACATTTACGAGTATGGCAATTTATCCACAGAACAACTCTGTTATAAGAATTTACCGCTACTTTTCAAAATGCTAGCTTTAAATTTTTACTACTACCTCCAAACTTGAAAGTATCAGGTTATACTATTGTACAAAGTAGAATAAATATTCAGATATAAAATTGAGATTTCAGATATTTTCCCAAAATGTAAAATTCAGTATTTGAGTACGAGAATGCGAACTTACATACTAGATATAATATTATCTACACAAAACTCGTGATCTATACAATGTCTCTGGATCTATACAAATAAAAATTACATAAGAATAATAACATCGTATTTATTTAATTATTATAATAAAATTTAAAAAAATAAGTGTGTCCAAACATACGACTTTACTGTACCAATTTTTAAAATTAAATTTTTTGAAACAAAATATACGCGTCCTTTTGGGCCAATTTCGCCATAGTATATTCGTCTTGTAAAATTCATAATATATTCCATTTATATTTTTTAATGGTTTACTTATCATAACTACGTCATAGAGTGCCTCATAAAAGGATCACGTATTCTGGCCGTAATAAAAATAAGATAAAATATATTTACAACGTATCCCGGTATTAAAAACCTTGGAGCATGTTGAGTTTGTTTGAAAAATAGGCGATTTTAATGAAAAACAACGGCAGAGTGAGTATACCCGGACGTGCCGAAATTAAAAGCTTCTAGAACGTACGTTTTTATAAGGGAGATGTAAAAGTTTCTTGGTTTATAAAAAGTTGCGTAGGAGTACAAAACAAAAGGAAAATTAGTTATTTTAAAAGTGAAATTTACCTGTCCAATCGGCTCCATCAGCTTGTACTGATTAAGTTGTAGGTAGTTCCCTGATGCATCGATTGAAACTCTTCTTGATTCTCTGAGGGGTGGTCTTCTTCTAACTGATCTTGGAGACCCTCCGGGTGAATCTGATCCTTCACCCAAACATCCTGGTTCGTCCCTTCCCAAGGACCTAGACTGTTGGGACACCAGGAGTCTGGCTCTCATCTCCCTCGTGAGAGCTGAGGGTTCCATACTGTTTGCTTTAGTTTTATCACTACACTCGGGAACTTCTTCATCGTGCCTGAGATCGAGGCTTTTCGTTTTTGGTACATCTCTTAAATGCGGTCTAAGTAACGCAGGAATGGCTTCTCCGAAAGCTTCTGTTTCTAAGTCTAAATTTTGCGGTTGTTTGAATAAAGGCACTACAGGAGCTTGGTTCTTAACTTTTCTCTTACTTCCATCATTTGGTTTTTGGCTTTCTTCCTTCTTGTTTTCTACTCTTTCTTGGTCGTATTGGGCAGTCTGTTGGGGTTCGTTAAATTTGGTTTCTCTATAACTATCGTCTAATTGGCTAGGGTTGAACTGTGTTTCTGGTTTGATCTTGTAGCCGGTGACGCCGTTGGGGGTTATCACAGTGGGTTGCTGGGAGGGGGGAGCTTGCAGCGGGGGCCCGGGGCCCGCCCGGGGTTGCCTGGAGGGCCGCGTCATAACCCCTCCTTCAGCCTCCACCGTGGAATGTCTGAAACAAGAAAACAAACTAATCAAACATTTTGGTTTTTTTTTGAACAAACAAAAAATGATTAGCGAAGACGCCGTTTTTAATTTTTTTTTTTCAAATATTGTGTCTTGGGGCCCTTATGCTAGAATGAACATCGCATGCGAAACTTCAGAATGGCGAGTGATTTTGTACCGAAGATCACTCGCCATTTCGAAGTATCCACCATAGGGTCCCTGGATAGTCGAGATTGTAAACCATCGTGGTCAATTGTTACATTCTATAAATATCTGTATAAAACACTGAAAACTTAATTTTTTTATGAACCACATTTTTTGCACAGGCGTTTTATGATCGAGTGGAGGGTTATTTAAAAAAGCGATTTGTTTTTCCAATTAAGTTTTATTACTTCATGTGATCATAAAGGAATACTACAAGAACACACTTAGTTATAATACTTTATTAGTAGTTTATACAAGTATTTTATGTCTTGTCGCGTGCTTTATTTACTATAAACTTTTATAGTTGATATCTAAAAAAGCATCGTTTGCCTATAAAGTTTGTCAGTTTATAGTATGGTTCGGGAGCTAACAACACTTTGGCAGTTAAGAAAGTTGATTCTAAACAAAAGTGGGTGTTATCAACTTCTCTTGTTAGCCGAACAAAGGGACAACTTTTGTGAAGAAAACATCTGTCTGATATTTATATATAAATACAACATACGGCTTCCATCACTAGAATGAGATTCATTAAAAAGAAGAACATTCTATTTGTTTTTATATATAAAAGAGATATAAAAAAGGGAAAAATGGAAATACCTTACGGATCATATTATATATAAAAATTAATGTAAATTATGCTGCCACGCCATACCGTTCATCCGATTGCAATAAAACTTTGTCAATTTATTATTTTCCCTTGCGCGAATGTTATAGGCGTAGTAGGTACAATTTATTTATTTATTTGGACTTGTACATAGTGTTTTTTTAAAAATATATATATATAATAATAATGTTCCCTCACTGGGATAACCCGTGCCGAGGGAAACATTTTACATTGTTTATAATGGGTATATTCTACATACAATCTTAATTTAAGTAACCCAACATCAAAACACATATTTTTTTTTTTTTTCATCATACATTTGAGTATGTGGTCTAAATTTAAAATCAAAAACCCTCTGACTATCTACTTGGCCTGATCCATTCCTCCAATTGTGCACGACCCACCTCCACAATCCATTTTTTTTTATGGCTACTTTGTATGCTGAGTGTTTTTCGAGTGTTCTGATGGACAATGGGAGTAGGTTGTACACTTTACTCGAGTAATAGACAAGGCTTCTTTGGCCAAAGGTAGTGTGTATTTTTGGAGGTTTATGAAGCTGCATAGTTGTGTTCCTAGTTTTGTGTCTAATTTGAGGTATATCTTTTGGTTCTGTAGAGTATTTTTTATATGCATATATATTAATATCACCTTTGCAAAGATCTGCTTGATGGACATAATCTGTGTTCGTTTAAATATCTCATCTGAGCTTGTTTTCATCGGAACCTTTAAAATTATTTTTATTATAGTTTTTGAGCTATACTAACTTGCATCAGCAATGAGTCGTTTGCACACCCCCATCCAATTATACAATTGAGGGTATAAGAAGCAAAACTAGCAATCTCCATCTTTTACTAAGGCTTATAATGCCCTAATAGAAATGCACGGTACGGGAATATGAGTCAGAAGACAAAGCTAATAAGTTTAAATGGCGATTATTAGACTTAGCGAAATGTGTTTTTAATTTTGCTTTTAATAGCCTCAATTTACTTACAATAAGCATAGTACATTTAACATACATTTGTATCATTTAAATCTGGTAATAATTACTACTGCTACAACATTCCATTATCCGAACCCAATGGTGCACAGGGATTGCATTGGTAATTGGTACACCAAGTGCTTTGAATCTTGATTTAGTTTATGTATCAATTTCTAGAATAACGACTTGACCATATATTCCTTGATATTTAAATAAATAATCTACATATAGGTACCTCCCGAAATATATTTTTAATGTAACATTTTCAAAAAAGGAATAAATAATTTGGTCATATTTAAAAACTCAAGATAAAATTAATTTCAATTTATTACCGACGAACTTTATATTCTCGACAGTAAAACCATTTTTAGCTATTGCGTATTGAAATAATTACCTACACTATATTGGATTATTATTAATTTAATAATAATCAGATAAAATACGTAATTTTAGCTTCTGTTTTATCTAAAACTAAATAACTTATTCCTTAAATTGCGTGTCTGATTAATTTTCTTTATAAAATCTCAACCAAATTGTATTTCACAACTTTCGATAGTATTCCAAATTAAATTTCGCGATATTTTATATTTTCTACGCAAAAATAAAATAAAAATTATTATCTCGGCGAACGAACAAATGATTTCAACAGTTAATAAAATTGGGTTTTTTGCTGAGACTCTTAACTGTTTGATATTCTAGGAGATAACTATATTCTATGGAGGAAAACCCAATAACCTTTTGTAAATATAGCTTTCCCATACCTTTTTTTTTTTTTCGTGATCCTGTTTTTTTTTTTTTTTACAATATCTATACTACTTTTCTTATGGTACCATATAATACCCTCCACTACTACTTCTTCTATCTTGGAACGGGTACAGTTATTAAGATAGAAGCTGCACTAACTATTTAAGTGTATTTTGAATATAATATTATGTAAAATGGAAATGTAACATTTTTTATATTTTTTAAATGTATGCTAATAATATTATAGATACTAAATAAATAAATACCAGGAGATTCAGGAAATAGAAAAAACCAAGCGTAAAGCGAGTCTGTATGAAGATGTAGGATAATCGCAATTTTTTTCCAGTAGTCTATACTTTTTTAATGTTTTATTAATCTTAAAGAAAATTTTATAAATAAGATTTAATTTGATTTATAATTTTTATTGACATTACTTGGTGGATTTCCATTAAATTATTAATCTATAACTAATTAAAGTTAAATAAAAAATACTTGGTACACTTCCACTTTTATTTATTTTGACCAGTTAGCGCTTTCACCCTGTAACTGGCAGTCTGAAGATGCCCGTTACAGGGTGAAAGCGCTTACTGGTCAAAATAAATAAAAGTGGAAGTGTACCAAGTATTTTTTATTTAACTTTAATTAGTTATTTAAATAAGATTTAAATGGAAGCGTACCAAGTTGCTTAAATTAACTTCTATAAGTTATTTCAAATTGATTGAATCGTGGAGTTCCACCAAATAATGCTAATAAAAACGTAAATCAAAATAAGATATGAATTACTTTGACTGTCAGTTTCGTAGTTTAATGGATAGTACCCCGGACAATGTCAAAGCTAAAATGTATTTTAATCAGTTTTTCTTATGCCCGCTTTATATGGGACAGTTTCTTGCTCAGAAAACTACACAGTTTCTTGTTCAGAAAACTGTGCAGTCGTCAAACTTCTGTCAAAAGACACGCTAAATATGTGTATTTTTGAAACGCGATTGTAAGTTATTATCGTATGTTTGCTCTCAGGAAATTGTATATTTAGCTAATAATGTAAATATGTTATTGGTTTTTTACGTATTTAAAAGCATACAATAAACCAATGTCTACTTAAACGTTTACATAAAAAACATTGACTGTCATGTCAGCTTAAATCTGACACTAGCACACAGTTTTTTCATGCAGTTTTAGCTTTATACGGGACCGTTTTCAGACTGCACAGAAAACTGTGTAGTAAACTGTCCCATATATAGCGGGCTTTAGAATATCCCATCCAAAGAAGAGGTAAAACTACAGACTGTATTTTTATAAAAATGTTGAAAAGATCGTAACTCCTTCAAATATCAAACGATATTTCTAGAATTTATAAAACTTTCCATTATCCGCAACCAACGGTGCATATGGCACTGCATTGGTTCACCAAGTGCTCTGAATCTTCATTGAATCTGAATGATCATTTGTTCCTTAATTTTTAATCGATTTCGAAATCAACAAAATCAATTTTTTTCGACCCCTTACCAATTGGAAGATACGTAAAAATGGCGGAGGGTTTTCCTTCCAAACTGAAACGAGTTCCATTTATTGCGTGACAACCCTCTGTATTTCTCCACACGAAGAAGGGTGGTATTATCACCGCTCTATGGGTAAAGCTAACATAACTCCCCTTTAGAGTAACAATTAGGAGCCAGCATGTTGAATTATGAGATATTACAAGTTAAAGCACACACACTAATCTAATAATACCATTCAACTTAGCTTGAATTCGTAATGGTTTAATATGACGAATGACAATTTTTTAACAAGAAAACATGCGGATTTAATTACAAGATTTTGAGTGTGTTCAAATACTTGCACACAAATCTGGATTATTCCCGTGACGGAAGTAGGTATATATCAAATTCAAGCATTTACAGGGCTTACGACCTGTCATTGGCTGGGTTAAGTGGCCTCTTGATCATTGATCATTTTATTACACGAAGGTAAGATGATCAGCCTTGTGCTTAAGTATCAGTCCATAATACATAATATGTATACTGATTACATTTTTTTTAAACTCAGTCTGTCACGTAACATTATTTGGTTTTTGTTATCGAGTTCAGACACATTTCAAGCAAGCGAATCAGTTTTTTTTAATCAGTGTCTATTAAGATTTTTATATCACTATCGACTTTATAAGTCAATTTATTAACAGTAAACAACATTAAGGGTTTAAAACATATTTATTTTTAAATTCACTATAAAATGCTGCTTTATTTGGATAATAAATTTAAAGGTACTGAAGATTATATTAATTGAAATAAGTACCTACTGCACAAACATGGTGTAACAAAACTCGAGGTACAACCTGAAAACAGGTGAATCTATATCATATTTGGAGTCGAATGTGTAATGTGACTTTTTAATCTGAGCTTAAAAAATAAAAAACGTTTTTTTATAAAAGCTTTCATTAGTACCTCAGATTAAGTAAAATTGCACAAATTCTTATTAAAATGCAGTTTTTTATTCTGTTTTATTTATGCATACCATTAATTTGACTAAATAAATGATATTTGATCAAATTGCAAAAAATTCTAAAATAAATCAACTTCGTTCTAAATTATCTCGAAAACTCAAATCAAAATTTTTTATCTAACAAAATCGACTCGAAATATGATTTAGAGTCACTGGTTTCCCGCTTGTACATCGAGTTTTCTTACACGGCGTATAAAGATTTAGCAGACAAGCCTCCGTACAAAGCTCGGATTTGAGCGACTAGAATAAGCGTTCCCATCTTTTATAAAGAAACAAAGAGATCCGATATCTATTGTTAGTAGTTACATATAATGACTTCCTATAAGCATATATTATATGCTATATGCCTTCATTTTATATTCTTGGTCAACAATGCTGAGTAACGAGTTTATACTGATATGTTCAGTTCATATGATACTATAGTAGGCCACATATAACAATACATTTATGTTCTTGTATGTAGGTATATAACGTCAAAATAAAGACATAATTTTAAACAGTACTGAAATAATTTTACTGCCTTGTTTTAAGCACCTAATCGTTATTATTATTAGCTATAATAATCTTAAGAAAATATCAGCAAAAAAAAAATCGGGAATAAATTTTTTAAAACCGACCTTTATTGAGTATGTTTTAACTAGTTAGACCTTTTCTTTGGATCGTTTGAATGAATTACAATTA